>ML685927.1:1623929-1792249 GCA_007922175.1 Pelusios castaneus | reverse complement strand
CTGGAAGCTTTGCTGCAGCTGGGTCATTAAATTGCTCCTTCCCCATCCCCACTCAGCCCCTCCCGATTGGGAGGGGTCGAGGTAGGTCACGATATACCTGCACGATGTCTGAGGAGAGCCACATAACACTGGTTGAGGAACACGGCACTAGATGACCTGAGGCCCCTTCCAACCCTAATCTATGATCCTATGATTCAAAGATAATCAGAAAAGAACTATGTCCAATGCTTATCTACTTTGATCCAAAAGAAGAGCTGATGCTACACGCAGATCCATTTAAGAATTATCTTATTCTGCTCTTCCAGAATAACCCCCTTCTATTACACAACAAATTCATTCACCTCCGCAAGGGAACATTATGCACAAACAGCAAGGAGCGACAGGCAATTGTATTTGGCTACAAGCGCTTTCATCACTATATGTATTGATCCCCACGTTAGAGTTAAATCCAGCCATGAATTTTTTCGATCAATCCTGAAATAACCATTCACCGCAGGATTCTCCAATGCCAGATTCAACAGCCATGCCGCGTATCATCCATGGAAAGAGGGGGGCCTGTTGACGAGCTGTTAAAAAAACAAAACTCAATCACTGATAATGCCAGTGAAAGAATGAACACGTGGGAAATGCTGAAGTGCCAGGAAGTGATCAGAAAGTGACCAAGCCAACAAAATAAAGCAGCGGAATTAGCAGTAGGGGGTAGAGACTGCTAGATATTTTTAAAAAAATGTCCATGCTTCATTGCTGAATACTGGAGATGAATTCTTGGTTTTGAATGACAATCTTTAAAAGCAAGAAAAAATAAAATTCTTTCCTTTCAATTCTTGCTCTCTGAAGACGTAGGGGCAAATCCTCAGCTGGTGTAAACTGGCATAGCTTCACTGAAATCAATGGAGATGTGCTGATTTTCACAACCTGGGCATATGGCCCATAGTTCTCAGTTGTTCCTGATCTTGTGTCCAGCATAAGGCCAGGAAGGAACTCTCCTAGCTGTGAAATTCTGAACAGTTATGTACCTGTAAGGGATGTCTCATGCTATGCACCCATTCCCTCCTCATTCAGTGACTCGGTTGCCTCTCCCAATTGCCTGGTCAGTTCCTTTCAAAGCAAGAGGCACAAACAATCCCAACAGCCAATTAGTAAAACCCTGGGCTCTCAGATCTGTGGCAAGAAGGGATGAGCAGTAATCCACTGAGAACAAAAATTACAGTCAAGTGATTTCCTGTTCTCCAAAAATACCTTCTCATTTGATTCTCTTCTTGAATACTAAACCAACTGTACTAGATACTGCAAAGGGAAATAATAATAGAGTAAAACAAGGGATATATGTGCCTTGAAAGATAATAGATATTTCACATGGAAGAATAAGATATCTCATAAAAATGCAACAGGTGGACAATTTCAAGAGACATCCCAATTAAATAAAACTCCAGGTGGCAGGAGCTTGATGACGCACCCTACCTTGGAAGGTGGTTTAGACACTGAAAAGCCAAACCTGGATTGCTGCCAAAAAGCCAAGCCTAAGGAGTGATGCTCAGTTAATATATGCAGAGGAAACCATGTGACTGCATTGCAAATCTGAATAGAGACAGATTTGACTGGGGTTGCTCAAACTGGTCTTCCGTGAACGGAAGGAGTCTTGACAGGTCCTAGCTGCAAATTCAAAGAGCCATTTAGCTCTTGCTCTATTGGGAAGAGCAGAACCTACTGAACTGGTGTCAAAGCCCTGGAGTAGCTCACCAGTGGAAGCAGTGTCCTGGGATGTGACCATTGTTCCACATTAGCAGCTACTTGGAACCACTGGTGAGAGCTGTGTGTGAAGTGAGGACCGGTGAAAGGGAACCATTCCATGAATGCAGCTGTCTTGACTTTCAGAAGTACCGCCTTTCTTCTGCACCCCATGTAGCCCTAGCTAGAAGGAAATACTTTTCACCAGCATACTAAGTCTTCTTTGGTGGACTGGACTCAGGAGACCTCTTGGCCCAACAGCTGGAAAGGCAGTCCACCAACATACTGTGCAATTCACAAGGCTTGTCCAGGAACAAAAGAGATCAGCAATGGCTACCCACTACAGCTAATAAGGTTCCCAGTTGTTGCAACCTTCTGTGCCCCGGTCTTTGACTTCAGCAGCCAAGAGAGTGAGACTGCCCCCTGACAACAGTCTTCTCTCTTAAAAACCTCACACACAGGAATTCATGCATCGCTCAGAGCATACAGTCACCAGAAAACTTGCAAGAAGCCACAGCACCATGGTCAGATACAACAGCTGGTCAGATGCATACTGGGGTCAGGGTAAACTCCAGAGGAGAGGGAACTCAAAGGCACAGAGAGCCAGTACATTGACAGGGTAGGGTACTGCAGGACACCTCAGTGCCAGATAGCTGTAATGAGTTCAGAGAAGTGTCTCACTGCTGAACCCACAGAAGGATGCTCTGCAGAGGGGTGGAGATGGGCCCAAGGCCTTGCGGGCACCAGTAATGCAGGCAGCCAGTCAGTCTTTGCCTAGCCCTAGACACTCTGGGAAGAGCGATAGCAAGGGATCAAAGCACTGATAGCACCAACACCCATGGGCATGGCCTCGGTGACCATCTAAGAAAGAAAGAAAGAAAGAAAGGCTACGCAAAGTAGCAGTGAAAGACACAGGGTTAAGGTAGCACAACGCTGACACCAAAAACCAGGACAAACACCACCAGAACTGGTCAGGTGCCCCCTTGACCAAAGGCAGTGTGGAAAGAACTGGCCACCATGGAGCACTGGGAGTTGGCCATACATACCTCAGTGCTTCAGAGCTCAGGCAGTTCTGGTTTGGTCTGATGGTGGCACGGCGCTGAGATGGGTTATTTGGCTGGACTAGGGGTTCCACGGGCACTGAGAAACTCTCCAAATGGGTTTCATAGACTCATACTCTTTAAGGCCAGAACGGATCATCACAATTATCTAATCTGATTGCCTGCACAATGCCTCCTGTAACAGACCGTATCTGCAGGCTGTTGGGCATACAGAAAGGCAAGCAAAGAAACTGTGAGCTACTCCTTTGGTGGGTACATGTCAGCAAGTTGGCCAGCTTGTCCGATATTCCTTAAAATGTATGAAAAATACTAATGAGCCAATAATATTTCCTCATATGCCAACAAGATCATGGCAGGTCATTGACAACTGTTTGTTTGCTCATGTGGAACAACAGACACTATATGAATGTTGTGCATTATTACACTAGCTTCTTGGAACATCACAGAAAGTACCACAAACTAGGGCCATACGGGCTAGACATGAAATCCCAGAAAAGATTATTTTAGATAATGACCTTTGTTATTCCTCAGAGGAATTTGCAAACTTTGCCAGTGCCTGAAATTGTTAATGGAGCACAATTAATCTGTGTTATCCACAAAGCAACAGTCTTGCTGAGGAATCAGTCCAAAGGACAGAACGTATAACCAATCAAAGCCAAAGCCCCTTCCTCAATCTCTATCAGAATTCACTTATTGACTTCTACTCTGCTGTAGAAATGGCACCTGTCGCCTCTCTGTGATTCCAGATCAAATGTGCTCAGTATACCAGCAAAAAGAAGTCCATCCCCTCCTCCCCTGAAAACTCAGCCTTGGGCTCTGAAAACAGATTTTCCTTCTTATACGTCATCACCAGATATACAGGTTCTGCAAGCCAGCCTAGACCCTTGTTGGCCTCTCTGCAGCCCCCATCTTCAGATTAAGTCCTCAATGTCCTTCACCTTCAGTGGGGTTGTGCATGTGTGAATGACTGGAATTGAGGCATGTCTACACTGCAAACAGGAGGTGTGACTGTAGCATGTGGAGACAGGCCTGGGTGAGCTTTTATCTAGCTAGATCAAAGCTACCTCATGTAACAAGAGGAGTAAGACTACCACAGCACAGACAGCTGCACTGGCTAGACACACCTGCCCAGCGTCCTGCGTACATACTTAAGCAGCTGCTCTTCTTTCTGCCTCAGCGTCCCTGCTGTCGTTACGGGAGCTGGCTTTCATCTTGCTCCGTTCCAGCTAGTGCGGTATATCTCATCACACCCCTGATGGCCGTGCAGGCAGCCCCTGTGTACACAAGTCTGCTGAGGGCGTTGCAGAAAGGACAGAATCCAGTTCACTCTCCTAGCACCGCAGAGCGAAAGAGGTGTGACAACCAGCAAACACGTATTTTTCTCAATAAAACAATCAGATAGGAATTATTTTCAGTGCCCCAAAATGTGCTGAGACTCTGCAAACACTCAGGGAGTCACTTTTCAGAACAGAGTCACACTTCAGATTGCCAGTCCATGTGCAAACACCTTTTCTGATCCCACAGAAATGGCTGAGAGATCAACTCTCCTATCCACATGACCACATCAGAAGCTGATGAAAAGCCCTAGGCCCACGTTTCCAGACCTTGCATCTCCTCTTGAATCGCTATGGCAACACGTCCTGTGCTAGGCCAGCCACACCAACATCACCTACTAACACAGCACAAACATCTCTACCTGGGAAGCCAGAGTATCAAATTCAGCCAACAATTGCAACTCAAGAAAATTAGGGATGTGTATATTGCCTCCTACGACCACTGGGTGTAGGTGGATCATTACCTGGAGACGTCAATACATCTCAAGTATATGTTGCGAGCTAGAACCTCAGCTGATATAAACTGGTGTGGTGCTATTGATTTCAATGGAAGTAGGCCAATTTATACCTTCTGAGGAGCAGATCTTACGTATTCTTGGACTGTTTCAGTGTGAAGAGCTGAGCAGTTGTATGAAACCACTCACCACAATGTGACTGATTCATATTTCTCTTCCTGATGATTGTTACACCAGACATCGTGTGCATGAGATGGATTCTCTGAAGGGAGAGGTAACCAAATGTGCTATTCCCTTTTTCTGTGAACCTGCTACTTTTGTTTACTCTAAAGCCTTTCCAAATCATGCCCTTCTAAAGAAAACCTTCCTTTCTGCTAGGCTGCCTTATGTCTGCAGTCAGCAGGAGCAGATGGAAAGAGAAGCATGCTCCTAACAACTGTGATTGAAACAAGACACAAAACACTGCTCGCTGGCTATCAGAGAATGTGCCATTTATATATATATATATATATATATATATATACACACACACACACACACACACACACACACACACACAAAGCCTATGCTTTTTTCTGCGACTCAAAGATGCACACATGCCAACGCTATTTGCATATAGTGGTAGGCTGCACAGTCTCACTTGAATTACTCCAGTCAGATCAGCGCACGAACAGATCTGCAAACGCTCTCCTGGAAGCCAACCCCTGTGCAGATGGAACTGTTGTGCCTAGAATCGGCCGCCCAGATTCTTTTGTGGACCCTCTCTCCACTCCTTCCGGCTAATGCCCTCCAACGGAGTAAAAAATAGGCCAGCCAACACCACAAGGGAAGCACTATGTAGGCAGCCCGATGAAGGGAGCCTGGGGAAGTCAGACTATGGGGCAGTCAGGCAGAAGAGCTGGGAAACAGCAGAAGTATTGGCCCCAGTAACAGGGCAGGGCAAGAAGGAAGGAACCTATTTCAGCATCCAAATGCCTTTCTGTGCTATTGCAATAAAAATATGGCTGTCTAGGAGCTCTGTGCTTATTATTATGTTGCAGAGTGGAGCCAATCAGACCTTCCATGTGATAATGAGGCTAGAATGGTGGGATTGAGCCAGGACACACCACCCGAGAGGAGGGGCAAAATATTGTTCTTATAAAAGTGCCTCCAAGTCTTCATGTCCATACAGCACAGGCAGGGCAAATCAGATTAATGCCTGGTGTTCAGTTTATCTCTCTCAGAAAAAAGACTAAGTCAAGAGAGCTGGAATGTGATCTTATGATACCAGGCAGCATAGCTGTGTCACAGCTGATACTTAGACAACAAAGCCACCCCTGGATGAAATCTTAGACAATGGCCTCCCAGATCGCAACACAAGTCTGGAATTTCATAGCTCAGAAACATTCTGCATCCCACAGTGCACCTGACTCCAGTTCATTTGCATGCTGCAGTCTTATTGGTTACCACTACAGCTAGTTGAAACTAAAACTTGCTATTCTGCAGGAAATTCCAACATTTCAAAATTTGGTTTTGCTCCACACCAAAATGAAAACAAAAACTGAAACTTCCCATGAAATGAAATTTTTGGGAAAAAAAAATATTCGTTTCATGCCAAGCAAAACATTTTGCTTAGTTTTTGACTTTTTGAAAAGTTTGTTTTATGATATAAAATAAATTTCTAAATGAAAAGTCACTTCAAAATGAAAAGTCAAAATGTTCCACTTCCATCTTATTGAAACACTTCATTCTGACTTTTATTTCTAAACATTTTATCAAAATCAGTACACTCCCACTGAAAGTTCTGGTTTTGACAAAGCAGGATATTGTGACAGGAAAAAACCCATCCAAATGATCGGCTCTAGTTAAAGTGTCTTGCAACTCTGACTATTTTTAAAATGTAAACCTTTGGCCTGAAGCCTTTGGACTGGTCCCCAGAAATATGCTGTTCCCGCAAGTAATTTGTGAAACTCGCTGCTGCAGGATGTTATGGGGAGAAAGGCTTTTCTGCTTCAGTGAAAGCTGATCCCTGATCTGGGATCAGGCAACATGATTGCTCTATCTCTTTGCTATGGTACTGCACAATTAGATGTATCATAGTAGGGAACATACTGGCTACTGCCAGAGACAGGATACTAGACGAGGCTGGCCAGGTGAAATATCAGATGAGATGGCCTAACTGCTCTGATCCGGCTTTTGCAAATGGGCAGCAGCATTTAGACTTCATGCTCAGTAAGGATGAAGATGATCCAGGCCAGCCTTCAGCACAAGCAATGTTCCTGTGTTCCTACATTCTTGCCACACAGACACCAGATTCCTGGGCTGACTCAGCAACTCACAGGCCAGTTCAATGTCCCACCCCCTCTCCATTTCTCAATTCCCGCCCCTGACCTGGCAGCCTCTTGCTGACTCCGGATGTTACTATAAGAAACGGCACAGGAAATTTGAAACTGTTCCCTTAAGAAGCCTAATAAACCCACATGAAGCCGATCAAAGGAATGAGAGCAGAGAAATGACTGTAAACAGGAGGACGAGAGGACTGATTAACTACTCTTTTCAAGCATCATCTGATCCCAGTAAACAAAACACCACTAAGAGATACAGAAATCCCCACACCCAATTTCACGGGTGTCTGGACAATCAGCAAGAAAAATAAACGGCCCCTTACAGGCAGCAGCGTAGCCTCTGCACACCTAAATTAATAAAGCCATGTGTGTGCTACACCTCAGGCAAACATGGCCCAGTGAACACAGCTAGCCAGGGCAGGCAGCAGCAATGCGCTCAGAGAGCAGATCACTGCGGCGTGCTTACGGTTCTGGGGATAACAACACACCCGTCACACACTCACAGGGGCAGGAGAACTCTGGAGCTCAGATCAGAACAGGACTTTGAAATCCAAAGGCCTATGGCCAAAGTAAGGGCCGTAATGGTCAGGGCTCATTCTCACTCGCCTTCATTTTGGAAGCACAATTAGAATCTGGTTTTCCAATTGCAATCAGACTCTTTGCCTCCCTTGCGTCTGTCTCCTGGCCCAACCTTCCAGCCACTCTATTCCTGACTGCGCAGCTGGGAGGGGACATGCTCAGGTGCCACAAGGGTTTTTCAAAGGAGGTGGGAGCAAGAGAGAGAACAGGGCCAAGAAAAAGAACACAGCTGAAATAGAGTCAGAGCGAGCACAGCTCAGAGAGAGATACCCCTGGCTCATAAGAAACAACAAAGAAAGTGAAGACTTGGTTCTCAGGTGCAGATGGGCCAGCTCAGGGACCAAGACCATGCAGCTTGGGCCTTCCCTAATCACACAGGGGGCATCTACACTTGCAAGTTATGTCGACTTAAGGAGGCTTAAGTCGACCTAAACTACTCTGCACCCACACTAGACTTTCCTTAAGTTGACTTAAGGAAAAGTTAAGTCGACTTAATAACACCTCATTTTAGGTCGACTTAACGCCAGTGTGGACGGGGATTAGCGCCTAAATCAACCTTATGAAGTCAACTGAAAGTGTTAAGTCGACTTAATAAGGTCGACAAGGGGCTATGTCTACACTAGAAAAGTTAAGTCAACTTTTATTAAGTCGACTTAATAAGGTCGACTTTAAGTCGACTTAAAGTCAACCTTATTAAGTCAAATTAATAAAGTCGACTTAACCTTTCTAGTGTAGACATAGCCACAGAGAGAGGAACTGAACCATACTGTTCTTGTTATCACTACTGGGCAGATTAACCCCCACCCAAGGCACCTGAACCTGCTACAGATAGATGCCTGCTACTGCAGCACAAAGACCCTACTACTTCAGCTTAAAAAAGACCAAAAATCAGCAACTTAAAGCCCCAAAGCCAATTAAAATGTTACTGTGAAGAGAGTCGCAGAACCCACCTGAACAAGCCGCACATTGGCATTACACTCCTGCAGCAGGAAAGTCAAGCTGGCTACAGAAAGTGCTGCAGAACTTTAAAATCCTCTGGTGATCTTCAGCCCACTGAGAAACCTCCTGCTAGATCTTTACACAAACATAGCTAAAATCACCCTCCACTCTTACACAGGCAGCATCTTCCCACCTTCTTCCAGACACTGTGTGAAGCCCTAAAAAGACAAATATATTGACTATCGGGAAGATAACATCAGCAACCCAAGCAGCTAGGTTGCTCTATCCTTCCACATTAGCAGACCCCCTGTCTATAGGGTAAGGCGTAAAGCAGAGCTGCACTCTTGCCACGAATTGAACCAGTGATCACAAAGCAAAAATGGAAACCAGGCCATATTCCACTACATACCCTAGGATGGGCAATTTTGCAACCCACTGTGACAGGAGAGATTGAAACTGACAGGCACTTTTTATTCTGCTGCATGAGATCCAAAGGAAGAGAAAGGAACTTCTTCAAGTGATCAGAAACAGCTAGACTCATTGCAGCAAAGCAAAGAAGAAAAACAACATAACTGTGAGTGAAGAGAAAGACACCGTGGAAATGTCTTAATGATACATGGCCCTCGGCCAGCAGATCCGCAATAGATGGCCATAAAAAATGAGCACATGGTATAAAACCCCCTTACTCCTCCAGAACCCCATCCAAGGTGAAGAGATTTGATGAAGTGCGTTAACTTTGCCATGCCAATAAAGCTACTGTTGTTGAAGCCAGGCTGCGAGTGAACACGGCCAATAGAGAGGTATAGAGGAGGTGATAAGAGGAGTAGGGAGAGCTATGGAGGGCAGGGGTGAACGTACTGCAGAGAGGGGTATGGAAAAGAGGGAAGCAGAATGGAGCTAGTTCAGAGTGAGGGAGGAGTAACAGATGCAGTCAGATAATAGCGGTAGGGGGAGGGATGGAGGAAGAGTGCAGAGAGGACAGTACAGTTCAGAGACAGGCAAAGAGAAGAAACAGGATTCCCCAAAATGTTAAAAATAACACAGATGCCTGAGAACCTAGTTCCCTTTCACCAGGACACATCATTCTGTTTACAACACTCTTTCAAAATAAACCACCCTGGCAGCACTGGTTTCCTCCGCCCGGAGCAGCCTCCCTGAGAATCAGCCGGGGAGCTCTTTCTCTCACACTGGATTTTCTCTGTTTTCTGCTTTTTATTGCTTAGATTTGGTACAAATCTAGCCCGTTGGAGAGTGGGAGATCAAGCCTGCCACCCCCATGAGGAAAGGGAGAGCTGGAGAAAGTCCTGCTACTGCGACCCTACTGCCCCAGATGCACACAGTCCTGATGGCCCAGTTCATACCAGCTCTTGCTTCTGTGCCCATTTAAGGGAATAGAAAGTCCAGGCAGCCTGCAGTGCAGCACACGGAGCTCCTTTTCCCACCATACAAAGTGCGGAGGCAAAAACCCTTTCCAGGACAGAGAGCAAGCTCTGCGCACAAACAAGACTTTCCTATCAGCTTCTTTTCAAAGCTGACAGCTGGAAGGAGCGGCTTGGGGGACGGTTCTCTCCAAGTCTAATTCCAGTAGCAGAATGAGAATCTCTCAGATGAGAGAAGCTTTTATGTCCGTACTCGAATTCTGTAGCCCTCCAGGGCGTGGAGTCCAAAGGGATAAAAACCCCTACCAAACCAAACAGCATGGCTTTTTCCTATCTTGCATCTGAGTCCCGTGTCAATGGGCCTGATGGCTAGGAGCAGGAATCACTCATAGATACCTAACCAGACAGCCACAGATTGTCACATTAAGTCCTTTTATTTGCAGGCTTCCATCACAGGCTGGCTGTTCTGAGAAGGCCAACTCTTATCAATACCCCATCTCAAGCAGGGACCATCCTCCCACAGAGCTGGTCCAATGGGATTATCCAACACTACAGCATTGTGGTTTCCCCTGCCAACCCCCATGTCCTGCGGCTGTGCAGGATGCCTACGGGGTGCAGTGACTGCCCAGCACTCCTGAAGATACATGCAGCCCTTTGCTGTCTGTGGACCCAGCAAGGAGGTGGCGACCCTTTTGATTCATGATTTTCCTGTCTCTTGCAAGAAGATAGCGACTCCCTGGACTGGTAGGTGCCCATGGCCCTAGCTGGGAGACTATGGCCCACCAAGGCCAGAGATGGTCCATGCAACCTCTCACGCCTTGCAGTGCAGAAGCGCATCCACCAGCCCACCAATGTCCACCAGATTTTCTGAGCAGCAACCAAGTTGTTGTAATGCCAATGCTCATGTCTCTTCTGGGGAGCATTCCAGGGCAGAGAAACTGCCCTCAGCATCCTCTAGCAGGGAGGAGTCATTCCTCAGGGTGCCCTGCATGGCTTCTGAGCCATTCTCCTCTTGTTCATCCTGTTCCTCCTGCTGCCGGAGGCTCTGGAGACGTTCCTCCCTGGCTTCCATCAGCTCCTGGGCCCCATCACCCACAAGGGTGACAGAGTCAGCCACACTGGGTGGTGCTTTAACCGGATTATGGTCATAGGAGAAGAGCCGTAACCCTTTCAGATGCCCCAGATCTGGGAAGTCAACAATCTTGTTGCGGTCAAGGTCGAGGATATGGAGCTGGGACATGCGGAGCAGGGGCTGTGGGAACTCCTCAAAGCGATTCCCATAAAGCCAGAGGCCTCGGAGGCCAGTCATACGTGGCAGGCTGCCTGGCAGCACCCGGAGTCGGTTGTCACCCATCTGCAAGGATTGCAGTGCAGGCATCTGGAGCAAGGCCCGAGGGAAATGGTATAGGTAATTGTTCTCGATCCACAAGCAGCGCAGAGTCTGGAGCTGGGCAAATTCTGCAGGGAGGCCAAAGAGGCGGTTGCTGCCCAGGTAGAGGCGGGTGAGACGGGGCAGGCGGCATAGTGCCTCGGGCACCTCCTCCAACTTGTTGAAGTCCAGTGCCAGGATGCGCAGCTCCCGCAGCCCCTCGATCTCCTCGGGCAGCTCCCGCAACCCCGTGCCACTGATGTAGAGCTTCTGCAGGCTGCCCAGGGCACACACCGGCCCTGGCAGCCGCTTCAGGTACCGCCCGGTCAGCTCCAGCGTCTGATCCCCCCCACTCAGCTGCTCCTCCGCACCCGACGGCAGCCGCTCCTCCCTGCCCGAGGACCCTGCGCTGCCCATTCTCATAGCCAAGGGCTGCTGGGGCAAGGAGAGCCACCGCCTCCCGCGGGGTAGCCCACAGGGGACATGACAACCAGCTCACCTGGTGCCTCCCGGTCCTGCCTCCTGGGAATAAGCCCCGTGGCCCCCCAGGGTCCCCCTTGTCAGGGCTGGGACCCACCAGCCCCCCGGAGCTGGGACCGGTGCCCCCTTGCACCCCACCTGCCAGGGCTGGGACCGGTGCCCCCTGGGTCGCCCTGCCGGGACTAGGACACGTGGCCCCCTCGGTTCCCCCTTGCCAGGACTGGGACCAGCCCCAACAGCCCCTGGGTGCTGCTGCCCCCTGGATCGCCCCCCCGGCACTAGCACCCGCCCCTACCCGGGATCCGCCTCCCCCCGCCCGGTGCCGGCCCTGGCGCGCTGCGGCCCCGCTGCCTCCCGGCCTCTCGCTCCGGGGCTCCCGGCTCGGTCTGAGCTCGGCTCCCACACACCCGGCGCCTAGCGACTCGTCGCCATGGAAACCCCCACGCGGGACAGCCCGCCTATGGCGGAGCCGCTCGGGCCGGCGGGGGCGGGCTGTCCGTAGCCCCCGCCCCTAGGACACGCCCACTGCCGAGGCCGCTGCAGACAGGACACGTGCGCCCGGCCTGGCTGTCCTCGGGGAGTCGTTCGCTCGGACCTGTCCCGGCCCCTGGCACGGCTTCGCTCCCCTCCCCCATGTACAGCACGCCCACAGCCCGGGCTCCTCGCACCCCCAGTACTGTCACCGCACAACCCCACCCCAGCTACACCAGTGCAGCCTCCGCACGCCCCCAGCCTAGCTCCACTGAGACTCCGGTCCTGTCTCCCAGCTACTGTCACCGCACAACCCTCACCCCCTTTCCAGCTACAGGCACCGGACAACCCTCACCCCCTTTCCAGCTACAGGCACCGCACAACCCTCACTCCCTTTCCAGCTACAGGCACCGCACAACCCTCACCCCCTTTCCAGCTACTGTCACCGCACAACCCTCACACCCTTTCCAGCTACAGGCACCGCACAACCCTCACCCCCTTTCCAGCTACAGGCACCGCACAACCCTCACTCCCTTTCCAGCTACAGGCATCGCACAACCCTCACCCCCTTTCCAGCTACTGTCACCGCACAACCCTCATGCCAGCTACAGGCACCGCACAACCCTCACCCCCTTTCCAGCTACAGGCACCACACAACCCTCATGCCAGCTACAGCAACCGCACAACCTCCACCCCCTTTCCAGCTACAGGCACCACACAACCCTCACTCCCTTTCCAGCTACAGGCACCTCACAACCCTCACTCCCTTTCCAGCTACAGGCACCACACAACCCTCATGCCAGCTACAGCAACCGCACAACCTCCACCCCAACTGCACAGAAACTCCCCCCAGCTATCATCACACAACCCCAGCTACAGCAGTACAGCCACTGCACAACCCCCACCCCAACTCCACAGACTGCCCCCCTCCAGGTGCTGCATCTGCACAACCCCCACAGTGTTTCCCGCTACAGCCGTCACACAAACCCAGCCCAGCTCCACTGAGACTCACCCCCAGGTACTGTTACCACACACAAACCCCACCTCAGGTACTGTCACTACACAACCCACTCCCCTCCTACAGCCATCACAGGACCGACACATCCCAGCAACAGTGAGAGATTCCCCCCGCTATACCCACCAAAAGCCTGCATAGATTGAACTTGCCTCTGCTACATCCCATGCACACACCATCCTACAGCTACCTCAGAGACACACCCTTGTGCAACAGAGAGTCTCCTGGTTACTCAGAGCAGAAAGAAGATATCCCTGGCTAGTCTTGTTATTTGTGTACTCTGGAGTAGGGATGAGCACCCCAAGACTTGTCACTGCCTTGATTGCTTGGCAAGTACCACTGCAGATACAATTGCCTCAGAAAGTTTCCTTCTATTAACAGTGAACCTGAGATACCATCTTCCCTGGGTTTAACTGAAGCCAGCTTCCTTTTCTCCAGGTTCCTTCAGATACATCAGTGCCATTCTGTGTACTGGGGGCACTGGAAATGTAGAGCTGGGTGTGTCATCCACCTGTTAATGGGATTCAATCTCATGGGATCTCAGTCTTGTCTAGAATTCTGCGATCTGTCCTTTCTTCTTCATATGGCAACCCACTGGGCACGCCTCAAACCACACCAACATCCCTACTTATGCAGCCAGCCATACAAAACAGGACCCATCAACCCTTATCCTCCACACCTTCGGCCAACCAATACATACAAACAGCACCACACCAGTCCTGTCTTCCTCCACTTCATTCTGCCCTCCCCACCCCCACACAGTCACGGTCAACTAACAACCTCTAGCATGCCAGCATACCCAACCAGCTTTCCTGTGTACACAATACGCACAAAATCACTCTTCCTCACAACCCCAACAAAGGTCTTCCAACAAAACCCCAGCCATCTCGCATACACTCAACCAACCTTCTATATGTGGACTGGCACATTGGCAGACCCTCCTAGGCAGCTTCCAGAGTTTGGATTAGGCTGGCATTTAGATAGACAAGGTCTCCCAAGCAGCTTGCATAGTTTAGTTTGGCGTGGTACACTGTAAATTCCTTTGACCAGGAGAATTATTCTTTTCTGGATCTGCAAGCTCCAGCGCCAAAGTCACATTCAGCTCTTTGGCTGCCCCCTTGCGGCTTCGGGCCACCCCCACCACTGGGGGACCCTGTGGGTGGCCCGCTCCTGGCTCTGGACTCCCCCCACCACCACAGGGGGACCCTGTGGGTGGCCTGTGCCAGGCTCTGGGCTCACCACCACCACCAGGGAACCCTGAAGGGGGCCCACTGCTGATTCCTGGCTCCCACACCACAGGACCCTGCAGCAGGTGCCCTGGCCCAACTCCCCACAACTCCCAGCAGGTGGCTACACCCACCGCAGCTCTCAAAACACTTGGTTATTGAAGGAATTTTTTTAAATGGCTCTTCTTATCTTTTGGGTTGCTGACTCTATCCTATGGCACTTTGACACTTGATTACCCCACTCAGTGGTGGAACTGTCTTCATAGCTGGATCTTGTACCGTGGTGAGCACATGGCTGGCAATCAACAAATAAATAATGAATCGTGTTTGCCACCCTCCCTGTAAGAACTACTTCATAACAAAGAAGGATCAGGCCTATGTCCCAGACAGTCCCCGTTATCTCTGTTTGTTACCCATAGGCCTGGTAGGTTTATCTGGAGCTCCTGTGAGAGACTGGAATGGATTGCACTGACAAGAGTTTATTGATCTCCCAAGCCCATTAGCCCAGAGGTTACCAGAGGTCACAGCAGCTGCCTTTGCTTCCCCACTTCCCTCCTCATTTCATCTCATTCATTTTCAGCCAGATCACATTGAAAACAAAATTCCCCCATGTGTGATGCATCCTGTATCTTTTCAGTATCCTCTGCCTCCCACTTAATGCAGCCCACAAGTGAGCCACATGACCACATGCATGAGCTCCAACATCCTGCAACAAAATCATGAGGACGTACACCAACATGCTGATCTCATGCGTGTTCTTACACTTGCTTGCTGCCTGTGCATAAATGTACAGACCACTAACTGAACTCACTTCCATGTGCCTGGACATATGCACACCCCCAAGCACACATACATATACAGTACTTGTGCACAAACATGTCTGCATAGAGAACATACATATACATTAAACTTACATGCAAACACAAAACACACTGAATCCATGCACACTGTATGTCATACACAAATATTAAACTCAGCTACATGCCTAAAATATCTGCATTCACACACTCGCATGTGTGTACCTAAAACACAGCAAGTATGCATGCATGTTCAGTATATCTGCACAAATATGTACATGTAAAGAACATTCATACACAGTTACATTCAAACACACACACACTAAATGTATAACCACGCAACAGCTATGCCATACACAAATATTTAATTCACCTACATACCCAAACATACATGCATACCCACACAGAAAACTCAAGCACATTCATAGTTAACCACATGCATGCCTAAATACACACAGCAAACAAACACAAACATGCATGCATTTCTATTCTATGTAGGTTCATGTGCTGGGCCACCTCTGTGATATCTAAAGGCTTACACATAAATCATCCGTGTACACAGAACCATGCATGCGAGTGTATGTTAAGGGACAGTCCATAAACCTACAGTGTCAACCAGGTTGGCTTCTTTTATAAACTCAGTCAGATCCTTTTTTAAATTCTGGGTTTTGACTGCCCTGCACTGACCCTTGTGTCCACTGCATTCTGAGAATACAGCAAAAGTCTGCGTCCATACCAAGCCCTACAGCTGGTGGTCCTGCTGAAGATGATAGGCTAGCTAGATTGGATGGTAGGAAAGGACATAGTTAATAGAATTATACAGATGTAAACCAGTTAAACATCTTGCCCTTCCTACAGCTTATTTCTTGGCATCTTCAATTCTCTTCTTCCCATAAATACCTGCTCTTCTTACACTAATGTTGCCAAACACTGTCCACTAGTTGCCTCTCTCATATTCAGTGTTAATGAGTTTCCTATGGTGGATATAGCATCTGACGAAGTGGGTTATAGCCCACGAAAGCTTCTGTCAAAGAAAATCTGTTTGTCTATAAGGTGCCACAGGACTCCCGTTGTTACAGCGGGGGGGGGGGGGGTCTGTTTCCTCTCCTTTATTCTAGTTTGGCTCATGGAAACCATTGCATCTCCTCAATCTCCATCTCCTTTTGCCATTCCTAAGGTTCCTAAATTCCAGAAATAGCTTTTTTTTAAAAAAGCCACCATTTCTCTTCCTCAGCACAGTCTGGCTACTTTGGTTCAGTATGAGAGCATTTTCCCTTCTCCCTTTTCCTACCCTTCTCACTGTGGCTGGCCATGAACTCCTCCCTTCTACAGGAGAAAACGACCACCATTCCCAGATCCACTCACACCACCCTCACCACCTTCTGCTTCATTGGCAGGTTAAAGAAACAATTTAACAATCCCAGAGGTCTCTGAAAGACCAAGTGGAGACAAAACAAACAAGAAGTCCTGTGGCACTTTTAAAGATTAACAAATTTATTTATCATTTATTTAGTCTTTAAAAGTGCCACAGGGTTCCTTGTTTGTTTTGTTGAATTGGACAAACACTGCTACTCCTCTGGAACAAGTGGGGACAGAAGAGGATCGCTGTAACAGAAGAGGATCATGGGCAGAGCCAAGACCCTGATCTGGTACCACAGATCTCAAACCCTACCCCCATTTTGGCACATCTCATCCCACCAAGACAAAAGAGGGTTGGGCTATTGAGTTATCAGTCAGCAGCTGTGTATCATTTAATCGCTACACATCCCTTCACGCGTGTTTTGTACCCAGCCACTGTCCTGCATTAGTTCCCTCTTCAAATCAGCTGTGTCATCTAGAAGCCCTTCCCTGGGAAAAATTATACTCATACAGCCCTCCAGTGGCAGTTTTCCAAATGACAATCTTCCACAGATTGCACCTGGGACACGTTTCCTAAGCAAAATACCCACTGATGTCAACAGGAGTTTGCCAAAAATGGAGGCTAGGGATCAATAGGATTTTGTGGTAAGGAGCGTGCACATGTGTCATCAGTATGTTCCTATGCCGCAACTACAGACGGGCAACCTGGGGCCCCCTGTTTTGGTAGTGCCAGCAGCTGAGAATCCAAGTCTCTCATGTCTCAGTGCACATTACCTCAGCGCTAACAGTGAGACAAGAATATGATGAGAATATTTTAGATTAGCTAAAATCAAGAGTCTGAGATCCATTTGCACCAACACTAGACTGGAGCACACCTAAGAGATGAGAAGTCATTCTTCAGGGGTGGGGAGACTGCTTACAATTTTACAGTAAAATATAAGATCAGTCAGGCAGCCACTCCGCCCTCTCTCACAACCCTGGGTCAGGCAGCCCATTGCCCCCCTTCTCTCTTGGATCAAGCAGCGTCTCACCCCACCTTCCTCCTTTGGGTCAGATGGTCCTTTATTCCCTCACCCCACTCCTCTCCCTGGGTTGGTCCAAGAATCTGCTCTGTCCTCACTATGAGGCATCACACAGTCTGTTCCACCCCTTGTTTGATCAGTTGGCGGGAAGGGGTGTCTCCACCCAGTGTTACCCTGTGACACACAGACTGACCTGCTGCTCTACAAGAAGTACCCAGGAGCAGCCGGTATTTCTCACATTCCTACGCGGACTGTAAACAAACTGTAACAAAACTGGGAGCCCCAGAATTTAAGAACCTGTCATTAATTTTGGGTGTCCAACCTCAGTTCCTGATTTTCATAGGGTGTGAGCACTACCATAATTATGTGTGTTACAGTGGCACCTAGAGGTACCCACCAAGATCAGTTCCAGGGTGCTGGGTGCTGCACAGACACATAGGGAGAGACAGCCCCTTCCCTGAAAAGCTCCTAATCACATAGATAAACAAAGACTCATTATCCTCATTTTACACATGGGGAAATGAGGTCTAGAGAGATGTTGTGACTTGTCCACAGTCCCCCACTTCTAGGGCAGGGCTAGGATCTGAACCCAGGATTTCCAATGCCTGTTCCCCAAACCCACCTTCCCTTTTGTGTGCCAAGTCCCATTGCTTTTCTTGGGGAATAGAGGTGTCCAGTGCCTCTGTAAGTCCGATCCCAATTGCCTCAGGCTGTGAACAGGTTTCATTTTAAACACAAAAATGGAAGCCAAAGAGGGAGAAACAGTGGCTTCGCCAATTCGCTGACCAGCAGGGTAGACTAGCACCCCTCTGCAGTGTTCATACACAAACCCAAGTGCAGGCTAGAAGAGTAATTGAAAGAGTGAACAGTCTTCTCCTGTTCCCAGGCCTGCTCACGTGAGCCCCTGCCTTTCCATGGGCACGTGTTGTGCAGGGATTAACCCTCTACTTACTGGAAAGAAATATCAAGACACACAGGGCTGTCACACACAAGTGCTGACTCACATGTAGGCAAGTACATGTTATAAAGACACACATAAGTGAATGCACAGCCACAATTCACACACATCTCCTGAACTTGTGGTGGGTGCTGTTCTCTCAGGCCCTGATACAACCGCACTGAAGTGGCCAGTTGTCTGTTGACGTCAGTAGGAACTGGAGCAAGCCCTTACTTCAGGCAATGGTTGCAACTGACTACAGGGGTGAGCCATCAGCTGGTCAGCCTTCTCTGTACACCCCCTGCACAGTGTACCTTGGTTCAGTCCCTTCCAATTCTCCCCTTATCCCCAGTCACTCCTTGGCTGTGTCCCCAGGCTAGCTATTTTGGTACCAACTCCTCCTCAGTCCTTTATATATCCGTTGTCAAGAGTAACGCTCGCTCTGAATGAGTCTCACTCCAGATGGTTGTAAAGGTAACAGGGAATTTTTTTTTCAGCGCTATGTACAGCCTTGTCTGTCTTCGGAGATGAAATCAACAACCAGCATACGTTTCAGCTCCACACCCATATGCTCTCTTCCCTCTAGGACATCGCTAGTGCTCTGAACAGCTGTGAAACAGCAAGCCGTTACCTAAAGCATCTTCATTCACTGGGCTTACCTGCCGCATACAGGCATAGACACAAACATGCACACGTGCCTGGGATTCATGCTCACATGTACACAGAGTCAGATTCAGCACCACCGCTCACTCACTGCTCACCTGCCCACAAATGCAAGCAGCACAGAGAGTGTGAGCTTGGGAAAGTACAGCTAATCCATATGGAGAAATACACCCCCTAGAGGGATACGCAGTAGGAACAAGAATTCCAGGAGGCAGAGAGCCAGAGTTATAAGGAATAATCCATTAGATGTGCTAGGGCGGCAAAAAAAATTTAAACAATGTAAAACCCTATGCAGGCCAAGGTAGCGAATAGGGCACTGAATTGGAACTCAGGAGAACTTGGTTCTGTTCCCAGCTCCAGAACTTGCCTGGCTGAATGGGTTGGGCAAGTCACATAACCTGTCCGCACCTCAGCTTCCCTATCTATAAAATGGGGATACGGCTACTGATCTCCTATTATTATGATACTCATAAAGGCAGGGAGATCCCACTATCTGGTTCTGCTGACAGGCCACCTGCAGTCAGTTTGGGGATCCACATCACCAGAGGATTTGACAAACTGAAGGGAAGTCAGAGAAGTGTGACAAAAAGAAGCAGCTGGGCCAGAGAGGCTGATTTAAAAGGAGAGATTAAAGGAATGTTCTGGCCTGCCTGGTTAAACCAGGGAGGCAGGGAGGATGTGATAACAGTCTAGAAGTCTTCACAGTACATCATGCTGATGAGGATGGATGGATTCTTGGGGTGGGGGCACTGGACGTGGGCTTATGGATGGGAAGAAGGGCAAGGCAGTAGAAGTAATGAGGTGAGGGAAAATTTCATCTGCCTACAAGGAAAATGTTCCCAGTGATCAGATCCATCACACTGTGGGAAGCTGGCTACTTGGGACATGGATACTGGACTCAATTATGTCCTGTGGGAGCCTCCAGCTTAGATGTGTGTAGGAAGCAGGAGAGGCTATGGCCAATGGAACCAGTGAGACTTATTCGCACACACACACACCCCTTCCTCCATCCACATGCAATTTCCTCTCAAGTGGTACATGTGTTAAACCAAGACTCTGAGTGAGCTGTAGCCAGAGAAGCTCCAGATGGGCAAAGCCAGCCTCTCCTCTGCAGTGTGTCTGGGTGAGCTCAGGAGTTGGCAGTACTAGAAAACTGAGGCCAGCGTCTTTGGTATCACTGATGACACTCAGCGTTGTCAAGGCAAAAGGGCCCCATACCAGCTCATGAAACATGCACTAGCAAAGGAAACTACCCCCTAAAGAGAAACATGAGAACTGGAAAGCGGGAGAGATCATATTTTGGAGTGGAAAGTGCGACCGAGGGCAGGAGCGAATGTGGAAAAAGTATGCATTACAGTCTCAGGAGCTAAAGTCAATACCACACCAAACAGGGGAAAAGGCCCACATGCAGGGAGAACCCACCAAGTCTGTCTCCCTCACTGGGAGCCTGGAGACCCTATTACATGTGAGCATGGATCACATCACACCGGGACTGTGGCGTGTGTCTGTATGTACATGTGTGTGGCCATCATACCATGCTAGCAGTCTGGAAACCCTGCTTTGTGTGCAACATCACACCGTGCTGGCAGTGTGGAGCCCCTACTGTGTGTGTGTGTGTGCACATCATGCTGTACAGAAGGTTGTGGGACACTGGAAAGAATCACCCTATATGCTGGTGAATTTGGGACATGCTGAGAGAGTGGGAATCAAACTGCCTGCTGTTCGGGTGGGGGAGGGGAGCAATTGCTCAGTAGCAGGAGAGTCATTAAATGCAGTACGTGTATCAGTGCAGTGTGACAGAACCAGGAGAAATGCAGTGGTGTGTCAGACTGGATATTAACATGCATTAGCTGGCAGAAGAAGAGACAATACTAGCCAATCACGCTGCTATTACCACTCTCCCCTCGGGGTATGGACACGGTGCAGCTGGGCCTTTCAGTGTACAAGGGAAAGCTTGCTGGTCCGTTTCTGAAGCATGTGCCTCATTCCCACCGTGCTAGGGCACCTGAGCCAGGCCGTGTCAACAGCACAGCTGCCTTCACGCTCCCAAAGCAGCACTGAGCTGGAGCTGTGAAAAGAGAACCAGCCAGGCAGTGGGATACCACCTGGCAAACCCAGACTGACTCAGCTGGAGGCTGTACAGTGCCCTGGGGAGCAGACACTGAGTGAAGGTTCCTCTCAGCAGGTGGAGGCCAGGAGGATATTACAGTGTGAGCTAGCCACCCTGGTTCTGAGTGTACCTCTGTGGGGCAGGTTCAGTCCCCTGTCTCTGGAACTCAAAAGCCTCTGCTGGGTCTTGAGTATCCTGAGTAATGGCTATGTTTGAAGAACTCACCTGGAGTCAATGAACCTTGTTCCACTGACGTCAACAGAGCTATGGAAGCTTAGCCCAGTCGATGATCTAGTCCAAATGATTTAATGGGCTGAATGAAGGCAACCTGGCCCCCAAATTGAGTGGAGACAAAGAATGATGACAACTACAAGCTGGGGAACGTGGGCCAGAAGACATGAAAATGGGAGTATATGGGTAAGAAGGTGGGGAAAATGGCTCTCTTCAGGTAGAACACACATGTAAATGGATAAGAAGAGGGTGAAACATCAGTAGCAGTAGATAAGAAAACAGGTGTAAGTGACAGAGGAGTGAGACTTTCACTGGTAGCTGCTCCCTCAGATGCACAATATAGGTAATAATACACAGGGCCAGGAACTGTAACAGGATGATGCAAGTCACACCTGTGTCTACCACTCAAACCTGACATGTCACCAACCCCAGTTTTCGACACTGCCAGACTGGGCCCTTTGGGTGTAAAGGGGCAGCACATCGGCCTGGAGAGACAGCAGAAGCTGGGAGAGGCCCCTGGGAGCAGAGGGCCAGTGAGCGTGGTATCCTCCTGTCCCTGAGGAGTTAGTGCCTAGATGCAGCCTGGAGTTCATGGAGGTCAAGCCATACCAAAGGGCCATGTTCCTCCCTGCCCCCAACCCATCGGCAAGTCAAGCTAACCCTAAGCTCAGGCAACGACTGTCACTCCCTACCTCTACCATCCTGGCCCATCCAAGCAGCTGCAGCAGGAAGGCGAGAGTCTGACCAGAGACCAGTTCATCTCCTACCACCCCCAGGTTCTGGCAACGGAACCAGAAGGAGCATGGCATCTCAGCTTAATGGCCAAGGCCACATAACTCTGCAAGCCATGAGGAGGCTGGTCACTCCCCTGGGAAGGTTCCTGGGAAGGAACCAGGTTGGGATTGCGCTCAGCTTTCTTCTTCAGCCAGAGCTCCCTCACTGTGTTCCAATGCTCGTGGACAGCAGGGTCCTGCCAGGCACCCTCAGCCCCTTAGCCATAGCCACAGCCACAGCAAATACTGCAGGAGTGCCCCCCACACACACAGAGGAACCCAGTGGCAATGTCTTCATCTCTGCCCCTAGCCCTGCACTAATAGTAATACCCCCAGGACTTCTGCAATAACACCTCCCTCAGGGTCCCCACTGAACGGTTCCAAGACTATTGGGATGGGCCTTAGGCCCCCCAGTAACAACCCAAGGGACCTGCAAGGAGTCAGTGGTGAGCTGGGGTAGCCCAGGCTGTTGCCATAGCACATGTTTAATGGTTAAATCCATTCACTGCTGCACATGGCCCCGTTCCCCTTCCTGAGTCAAAGGGCCTGATCCTATAGCACCAGGCATCCTCTTCTCCCACTGCGGTTACTGCTCAGTGCCGTGTGGGATGGGGCCTGAATGCCAGGAGAATGGAACTGCGGGGCCTAGGGATGCCCTGTCACCTCACACCCCGGCCAGCACAAGCAAAGAGCAGAAACACACGGGGGGGGGGGGGGGTGGCAGAAAGGAGCATGGCGGCTGATCTGCCCCAGTGCTGGGGAGGGGCTGTGCTCCTGTTTCTGCCAGATAATCCTACAGGCACAAAGACCCGGTCCAGCTCCCATGGGAACACATGGATGCCCCCAGGCATGTGATGCTGGGGTCGACTCCCCTGTGAGAAGAGCAGGGCACAGTGGTGCAAGGGGATGCTGGGGTCCGTGAGGAACAGGAGGAGGAGATATTGATGGGGGCCACAAGGAAGAGGAGGAGAGTCCATGGGATCTAGGTGGGGGGCTGGCAGCAATGGTGGGGGAGCCAGGCTGCCCCACTGGTCCCTTGGAACACCAGCAACCCCCAAAAGACACCAGTTCAACACAAACACAGTAATGGCTGCAGGGGCCTCCCCACTCTTTCTGCCCATGGATGGCGAGCACACATACCAGGAGGAGCAATAAGCCTTCACTGAGTGATTATTTCTCTTTATATCCTTGGAAAAGTAAAACCCTCTGAAAGATTCAAAAGCCTTTGCCTCGCTGGGCCAGAGGAGCCTGCCCTGGAACCCCTGCCTTGCTGGTGGGGGGGACACGACCAGCCCCTACAGGATGGAGGAATAGATCTACAATAAAGCACAGAAGCAGCAAATTGGTCACTGAAGACTGGCAAAGTTTGGGAGAAAATCCCCAGAGGGGAATGGAGTAGGTGGTGTGGCCCTGTGGAACCCAAACCATCTCACCAAAGGCTGGGGAACAGGGCTGAGAAGTGGCAGCCTTTCCTAGATGGTAATGCTCCCCCACTCTTTGGAAGGGCCTGGGACTCCCCTCCCACCATCATCGGAAAGGAAAAGCCATGAGCTGGGCCCTGGAGGAAGTCCTTGCTGAGGAGCAGAAAGCCTGCTCCAGGCAGCAGCCCAACAGATCCTGACACCGGACATCAACTCCAGAACCAGGGCCGAGCACCCAGGGCTGACTGGCCAGGCCTCTGATGGGTGCGTGCCCTGGGTCCTTCCGAGACTCCCACTTCATGGCTCGGGGGCAGCACAGTCTGGGCACAGCCCTGGGCAGCGCCTAGTGAGGCCACGCAGGACCCTTACCTATTCAGGTACAGCAGTTTGGTAGAGAGCAGAGAAGCAACTGTCGTGAGGGGTATCGCGGTAGAAGGGGTCCACCGTTGTGATTGTCCTGGGAGCAGGGGGAGAGAGTGTCACCGAGAGACAAGGAGGGACAGGAGGGTGTCAGGGGGAGAGTGAAGGGCAAAGTGACACTCAGTGGGAGACAGACAGCCCCACCTGCCGACATGGGGATGGACACGTCTCAGGGTCTCCGTGGCATTGGGGTCACTGCCCAGATCTGTAATGTGATTGTTGGTGGCGAAGGCGCCTGGCTGCTGGGGCTGAATCCCTCCACGGGTCCATCCTTCTCGGTCCACCCCCTTAAGGGTATTGTCATAAAACCTGTCAGAGGAGAGGAAACATAGGCAAAGAGCACTGTGTCCTGCTCCTCCCTCCTCCACTGACCAGCTGATTCCCTTCCCCCCTCCACACACACACACACACACACACACACACACACACACACACACACAAGGAGTGTCAGTGTTTCAGACTCACTTGGCATTGTAGCTGCTCAGATACTTGCTGGGCATGTCCGGGTCATAGGGGGGTGTCACGTAGTACTTGTTGTTGATGCTGAATCCGGAGAGCTCCTGGGGAGGGACATGTAGCTGAGCTGGCCAGGCCAAGGAACCCTGCGGGATGCTGGCAGGGGGCACAGGACATGTTTACACTCACCTTGTTCCCCACATACTCCCGGCCCAGCAGCTTGGTCTGGCTCTGCAGGGGTCTCTGGAGCCCTCGGAACTGAGTGTGGCTTAGGGGCCCTGACCCTTCAGCCCCTGGCTGGGGTGCAGTGTGCAGCTGGCCCTGAGGAGCGGGAGGAGACCAGGTAAATGGGGGCGGAGGGGAGTCACAGGTGCGGGAGGAGGAGACAGCGGCCAGCACACAGGCAGGTTACAGGTGGAGAGCAGGCTGCAGGCAGGGGAGGCTTCTGGCAGACAGGAAGGAGTGAAGGCAGGATGGGGGAGCAGGCAGGGTGACAGGTCTTGACGCTCACCAAAGCGCTGAGCCCGTTGTCTTTGTCCCGGCTGAATCCTGTCTCTCGCTCAGAGCCCTTCGACAGCACAGGAAGGAACTCATCGCCCTGACGGGAGGGAGACAAAGTGACCCAGCATTGGGTAAAGTGTCCCCTCCCAGGTCCCAGGTGTGTAGAAGCCACCTAGCTGGCTCACATAGGTGAAGCAGGGAAGAGGGCGCCATGGCTGGGCCTCTGTGAGATCGTGGGCCCAGATCACACTGGAAGCCCCCCAAGCACTGGGGCTTGGCCACCAATACAGGACTCTGGGAGAGAGTCCTCCCCAAATGGCTTCCCCAGCATGGAGTCCAGAAAATACCCTAATTTTGTCCTCCCCACCTAGTCTCTGGTGAGTCCCGTGCCCTGCCCTCTCTCCACCCCAAGTCTGGATGACCCTTCCACCTCTTAGCCATTCTCCCTCTGCTCCTCCCTCCCCCACCCCTCTTACATGGGGGAGATCGCTGGGCACAAAGTCTGTCTTGGTAATGCTGACGCCAGGCTGGCTTCTCTGCAAGGAAACATTAGGCAGTGAGGCCCCTTTTGCACACAGGATGGCCCAGGACTCCCCCATCAGGCTGAGCCAGGCCTGGCCAGCTCCTCCACTTGGGATCTAAGGGGGATCCCTTGGGATCTTACTAAGGAATCTGCCAGTGTATGGAGCTGGCCCATGAGCCAGGGACCCCAGGCTGCTAGGGATGAGGCCAGGACAACCTTCCCTCTCTCCCAGAATGTGGCCCGGAGGGGAGGGGGGGATATATCAGGGCTGAGCTGTGAGTGGTGATGGAAGGGCAACGGTATTTGCAATGCTGAGCCCCTAACAGCTACTGCCTTGGCGCATGTTCCAGGGCAGCCCTGATGAAGCACAGAAGTCTTCAGCCTCCCCCAGCCGCCGCTCAGAAACAGTGCCAAACAAAATGGCCAGGGGACAGGAACCCTGCTGGAACGGCTGGGATACCAGGGACAGGCTAAGCTGCACAGATTCCTGGGTACGTCTGGCCATGCACAGGCCCAAAGGGGATGCTGCTGAGTGCCAGAGATGACTGTGCAGGGGAGCGAGGGCCAGAACCCAGCACCTACTGGCTCTCCTGAAGGGGATGGCAGGACAACAAGGGGACTCCGCTGGCTGCCCTCAGTGAAGCCTGTCTCTTCCTTGGCTCCAATTGTCTTCCTCTGGAGGAAATCTGGAATAGGAGACAAGGTGAGAGACAGAGGAAGTACACGGTTACCCACGTTCTCAGAGTGAGTCTAACAACACCGGGCAACCACCTACCTAAGCCTACTAAAACCATGCCATGAAGCACCCCTGATCTCTGGCTCAAAAGCCACCAATCTGTGCTGAAAGATCAGCTCTGTTAGCAAAGGCTGGCGCTGGCTCATCAACCTCCATTTGGGCTAGCCACTAGAGGGAGACAGAGTCCCCACAAAACACATAGGGATAGCACAGCCTGCATCTGTGTTAGCTTTGCAGTTAGCTGGGCTGATGGCTGAATGAAAAATGAGGAGCATATGAGAGCTGAGAGCACCAGAGAGGATACACTCTCTGGACAAGCCAATAGACACAGCTAAGTTGGGCCGTGATGACTCTTAAACCAGTGCATGTGGAGAGGGAGTAGGTGACCTATGGGTAGCTATGATTGCAGGCAGGGCCCTCAAGCTGTTCGGGAGAAATAATGAGTGAACCCAGGCTCTGACAGCAACAGAGCGACACAGGTAGATAAAGGGCTGGCTTCCCCCACCACTGCAATGCAACCGCCTCTGTAGTGGAACATGTTTACCAGCTCACAGTGGCACAATACAACAGCTTCAGACAGGCAGAGAAAACAAAAAGTGCAGCCAACTGGAACTGCCAGGGGAATTGAAGGAGGCAGAAGCTACGCACCTGAACTGGAATTCAGCCAGGACACTGGGGTTAAAAGTCCTGCTCTGAGCAAAAGTCCCAGGGGATCTTTAATAATCACAAGCAGTTGGGACCTCGGTTTTACATCTAAGCCAAGAAACAGCATCCTCCGTAATGCCCCCTGGTACCAGCCTCAGCCATTGGCTCTTTGCACAGTTTGCTGCGTGCCTGTCCAACCCTGGCTAGTCCCAGTGCTGCTTAGACAGGAGAGGATGGCTGGGGATTAGAAGATGGCATGGGTCCAAGTGCACCTCCTATGAGTAAGCTGAGGGAGGAGGCCTGGCTTGCTGCCCCAGGACATGGCTCAGGAAGTGCCAGGTGTTCCAGGAAGGACCGTACCAGGCTGGCCGGGAATGTTGAAGCGGAACTTGGAGTTGTACTCAGTGGACATGTAGAGAGGGCCCTGCAAAGAGCAAGAAAGAGCAGTGAGGCTGGGAGAAAGAGAGCAACTTTGCGCCTTCCCTGCCAAGAGACCTGTACCAACCTTCGCAGCCTTGTACCCATCCTGCCAGAATACCCTCATGCACCTCCCCTGCATGCCCAACCTCACACCTGTCCTGTCAGAAGCCCTCCTTTTTGGTGCCAGGGCATCTCCTTCACTCCAGTTGTCTACCTGGCTTTGCTACAATGTCCAGGACAAGGGATGGGTGACTCCCCCTCTCCTTTGCTCTGGTGCCCTCATGGGGTCAAGGCCTGGGGGACTTCTGCTAGCCAGTGCTGCACTCACATGTCTGGCGTTCTCCCCCTCGACGGAGCCTTTCCCCTGCGGCTTGTGCAGAATGGGAAGGTGTCTGGGCTCCAGCCCCGTGATGGCTTGCGGCCCTTGGTCCTGCGTGTCGAAGTGGACTCTCTTAACCTGCAAAGTGAGCCCCTCTGGTGAGTTCTGGGGCAGTGAAGTGCCAGGTTCCCACACAGCCAGGATAGACCCTACTGCAGGGCACTGCTGAGCCTCTATATCCTCATGGGGGGTGATCAGAGCCGAGGGTGGAGAAACCCATGTGCCACCAGAAAGGTGTCCACCTTTTCTGTAGGAGGTGATGGGGAGTGTGCCAGCTGTGGGGCTCGTGCCCTGGGAGGTTGAAGTGTGGGCTTGGCATGGCGGAAAGAAACATCGCGTGTGCGCAGGAGTGTGGGTGTTAAATCAGCGCTGCCAGAGAGTGACTGCCTCTGTGCAGCAACACTGCAGTGCAAGCCCCCACGGCCTGCCACTGCTCCACCTGCCCGCTCTAAAGGGGAGATGGCAGAGCAGACAGGCAGGGACCTGATACCATGGGTATGTCTACACTGCATTGTAAAGCCAGATCTGCGGGATCCAGACTTGTGGACTCCAGGTTTTCAAACCCGCATTTGAGTATCCACACTGCATTGTAAACCAGGGCTTACAATTGCTGGACTCGGGTCTTTCAGCCATGCTGACATGGTTGTACTGCACTACACGGATCTTCTGATTCACGTCTGTGGCGTGAGTTGTGACCACACCGCAAAGTGTCAGGGCTTGGACACAAGCTAAAGTCTGGAAGGGTCCTAGGACCTGTGTCTTGAGAATTTGCTGACCCAAGTCAGACTGATTTGTGTATGGATGGAAGGGCAGCTTGGTCTCACACCTGAGTCAGAGCTTGGGCCTCATATGCAGTATAGACAAACCCAAAGATGCTAGGTGCTGGGTAGACACAAAACCAAGATGACCTCTGTCCCAAAGACTTTACGAGCTAAGACAAGAGACAACAGATGGGTACAATCCAAAATAATTTTGTAAGTTCCATTTTCCTTGTTGCAAACCGGGCTCACTGGACACTTACTGCTTTGGTGGTGGGGAAGGAAATGGGTTTATCTCGAACAAACCCACTTCCTGGCTGGTAGACGCTCCAGGGCAAGGGGTACTTGCCATCAGGCAGCTGGAAAGGGCAGAAGTGCTTGGTGGTCACCGTTTCATAGTTATCCAGAAGCAGCTGTCTGTACCAGGAGGAAGAGAACAAGCATGGGATAATGATAATAATAGCTAGGTCTCCTGTAGATCTCATGGTACTCTAGAAAGGGGGTCAGGGTCATTGCAGATGGGGAAACTGAGGCATGGGGAAGTGACTTGCCCACTGTGGCCCAGCAAGCCAGTGGCAAAGTTGGGAAGAGAAGCCAGATCTCTCAAGGCCCAGTCAAGTGCTCCCTCCACAATCATATTGTTGCAGCAAGCAGGGGACCCCCTTCCCCAAACACATCCCCACCTCTGCACTAACATGCCCACCTCCTGGCTTGCATGGAGAACCTACCCCACAGCTGGATTATCCACCTGATCCAGGCTGGCCTTGTAAGAGATGACAGGCCGGTAGTTGGATTTGTACCCAGCTCCAGAGTGGTGGCCGATACGAGGTTGGAACCTCTCCTGCCCTGCCAAACAGAGGGGGGAATGGCAGATATCAGCCACCTAGGAAATGGATGGTCCATGGAGAGATACTTGCTCAGCGTGGGAGATGCTGTCTGAGCCCCTAATGCTGTTACAGTCTTCGGAAAGACTTACTCTTCCATGATGATCCCTGAGGTCCATACTCCAATGGCCCCAAAAGGAACCAGAGAGCGCAGATAGGCAGCTCAAGACTATATGACTGAGATGGGGCCAGGGCCAACTGTGGTGTAGCTGGGATGGGGATTCAGTCCTTAGTGGATTAGTGCTGGGGACACAGGAGCCTTGCTAGAGAAGCTGCCCTGGGCCTTGAGCCTGCTGGGACACAGGTTGGCGGGTGGCAGGGGTGTCAGACCTGCACGGCATTGCGGGTAAGTGGTGCACACTGGGAGAGAAATGCTGCTGGCTAGCTCCATGAGCCCCTAGGCCGAGGGAGGCAGATGTGGCCCAGGGGGTCAATGACTCTCCAGAGGCTAATAGCCAGCATACCAGGATGAGGGAACCTATGCACATGGCCTGCTGGGGTGCTGGCTCCCAGACTAGCATGGGTGTCACCGTGTCCTCCCCCGATCCTTCAGTCACACTTCCTGCAGGGTCCTCACCATAGGCTGTGCCATAGCTGGTGGCATAGAACTTCAGAGGGTCCACGCTCCCACCAGCGCTGGTCCTCACATAGGGTGACACGCTGCCCAGAGGGAGGCGCCCCATGGCAGAGAAAGGGCTGGATCTCCAGTGGGCAGGCTGTCTGGCAGCTATAGAGACAGAGGACGTGGTACAACTGAGCATTGGGATGAAAGAATGAGCAGACCGCCACCCACCCTGCCAGGCTCAACTGCTCCTCCGACATCTCCCTGGAGACAGACCATGAGGTCATACTCGTGGCACTATGATGTCAGAGCAAGAGCAGGGACAAAGCCCAGCTCTGAGCCCACAGTCCTGGGCAGCAAGCCTTGGCTCCCAGAGCCAAGGGTAGGAACATATTCCAGAGGCCAGGAGAAGGACCCAGAGCTCTGAGACTTGGCATCATGGTTCTGACTCCAGCTGATCCTGCCAGGGCGTGGAGGAGACAGGGAATTATGCTGATCCCAGGCGCCTTTGGGACACTTTCCTGGAGTGCCTGGTGCCGTGAGTCACTGTATTACACCTCTGCCGCAGTGAAAGGGAGCCATTTTCTGGCAGCTGGGTAGCAGCTCCCTGACACTGCCAGCCCTTCAGCCACTCACCTCAGAGCTGTGCTACCCCCTAATGTGCCTTGCAAGGTAACACTTAGTACTGCACAAATTCCTCAGAATCATCCCCCTGTAGTGTCTGGCCCTCAGTAACTACTATGCTTGCTACTCCCAATGGAACAGTACATCCACCATCTTCTTCTGCTCCAGCTGAACAACACAGCACTGTCACCTCTTGCCAATGACAACAAATCTGAGTATATTAACCAAGGTTAAGAGCTAGCGATCAAAAGGATAATAAGAACAGCCGATAACATGTAAAACAAAAGTATGACATGCTCCTTAGAGCCTAAACACCTTTTAACGGCAAAAATCTCATCCAAGGCAACCTAAGCCATGTGGCCAGGATTCAGCTTTCACTGATGGGAAGAGACCCTTTCACTTCTTCACTGAAGGCTAACCAAGGTGTTCTTTTGCCTTCATCTTATGCCCCAAAGTCCCTTGTCTTTGCATTCCAGAGACAGGACAGCCCCTGTGGTCCATCTCCAACATCTTCTCGTCCCCTTTATGCCATACACAAATTTGGCTTAATTGACATTTGGCAGAGAGTGACGCACCTCATCTCCCGTCCCTCCGAAACCCAAATGTCAGCTCTGTCTAGTTACAGACAGGGGGATACAATGCCAGGAGCCACACATCACTTTTTAACGATAATGGTGCATACAGTTCCCACCGGTGTTAGAGGCCAGCATGAGGCCTGCTTTCCTTTGACACCTGCCATGAGGCTTTTTAGGGGTGAATGCCATGAAAACAGTGTGCTGGGTGGAGTGAGTTGGGCAGCTCAGACTGCTATTATAGGAGAGTGAGCCCTTTGCCAGTTGGCATTGTGGGTTCTGAGGGCTGCAGACTGAAAGTACCACCCAGAGAGTTACCAGGTGATAGCCCTACAGGGGCTTCTGCTCCCCCATCCCACCAGCTCCTCTTCTAGCTTCTCTTCCCACCTTCCAGCACCTGACCCTGGACATCCATTCACTGCTGCATCTGCCCCTCCTATTGGCCTGCTCAGTAGAAAGGCCAGGGAGCCAGCAGTCCCCTCTCAGCACTGGGGATTAATTTCTGTGGGTCAGGACTGAGCCAAACTGATCTGGGCTGGGGAAAGTGCTGGAGCCAGAAGGGTCACACAGGCAGCTTCCCCGCTTGCTATGTTGCATACCAGCTCTGCCTGCCCCACACCCTCATGGGGGTGCTGCCCCCTTACCTGCCCCAGGCAATGCTCTGGCAAGATCCTGGCAGGAGCTGAGCAAGGTTAGGAGCTCGCTGGAGGAATGTGCCGGTCTGCCTAGTCCCAGCCCGTATCCTAGCGATCGCTGCATAGCAACCGGCTGGGGAAACAGGACAGCTTCCAGCAGGAGGAACAGAAGTGCAGGCTGCAGGGGGATCTCAAAGCCCTTTAGAAGCACACCTGACGTGGGCGAAGGTCCAAGGCGAGGGCTGGGGCTGCAGGGATTTCCAGCCTACATTCTGGATCGCGGTGCAGGATGATAGGTGCATCTGGCCTGGATGGGCCTTTTGCCATGCGGATGTGCCCCCTGCACCAATATCACTGTGAGGTAACACAGGCAACAAGAGCAGCCAGCAGGGCAGTGGCTGAAGCAAGAGGAAATGGAATTAGGTGGTCCAAAAGCAAAGGGTGGAGGAGATGCTGCCATAGGGTGCATGGCTGAGAGAAAGCAGTTTGAATCTCAACATCTACTTTGATTTTCTGTTACAGCCTGACCTGATCCTATGTCATACACTTCCCTGAATTAAATTTCCTCCTATTCTGTAAATTCCCCATCTTCAAAGCATCTGATGAAGTGGGATTTTCTCCCACGAAAGCTCATGCGATAAACGAATCTGTTAGTCTTTAAAAGTGCCACAGAATTCCTTGTTTTTCTAAAAAAATATGGCCCCTCCCAGCTATCCAGAGCCGACCCCTCTCCTCTTCCCTTCCTCACCACAGGGCTCTGAAAGCCAACGCCAACCACTGGCCAGCAACTTGGGTCTCCCCCTTGCAGAGGCTGCTCACAGGAAGGGGGGATGGGAAAGAAGAAAAAGGAAGGAGGAATGAAGGCTGAGCCACTTTAACTAGGTCCCCATGTAAATTGCAGTGTGGCTGGGTCTTTTTCACATCACGGTAACATCACAGCTAAACGTTTGAATTTCACAGGACAGGACAGCTGCTAGAGTCGCCTTTTTCCCTGCTCCAAACTGCTGCCATTTGTCCAACAATGGGGAGGTGGAAGCAGCCCCCCCACCCAGCTTCAACCTCCTTCCTGAGGCCACGGCTGCTCAATAGGGACAGTGAGCTGGTCCTGTTCTAGAGCAAGGTGGAGTGGTGACAGGCCAGTCCCATCTCAGGGAATGGGGTTAGGGTGGTGGGTCGGCGGGGCTATCTCACCATACCATCAGCTATCCAAGCCTGCCCCATTCCAGGCTGCTGCCACAGCTTCCTGCCTAGCTGGTCGCGAGAGGGGGGCCACACTGACACTCCCTGGCAATTAGGAGCCCCGGGAGAGCTGCTTCCAAGAAGTGCCACAGTTCAACTGATCAGCGGTTGAGTTTGAGCATTAGTGATGGCTACGGGCTGCCCCGCACGGCCCTGGCACTGGACAATGCCTGATGCTGTCACCACGTCCTCAAGGAAACAGGAAGATGCAAAACGCTAGTGCTGTTGAAATGGGGGGGGGTCTGAAAGGGAACACAGCTGGGGGCCAAATGATAGAACTAATGCTTTTTTTGTGATGGTACTGAGTACCCACACCTTTTTTTCCCAGTGATGCAGCCCCAGCTCCCGATGCCGCAGCCCCCCACCCCTAGCTGAGTACCAGCATCGTTTTTATGTTTAAAAAAAGAAAGCAAGCACGGGGCAGAACAGATCATTTAGAGAAGAGAGAAGTTAGGCCACCTACCGAGATGTGAGCAGGCCAGACCAGGGGGCTGGAGAAAACCAAGTACATCATGAGGGGCCACAGCCCTATGCCAGGACCAGTACGTAGGACTGAGTGTCCGTGACTATTATATGGAAAGGGCAGAGCCATGACAGAGCTCTCAAACACCTGCATCTGCCCCATGCAGAAGTAGCAGACCTCCAAGTAACTGAAAGGTGCTGCACAGAACAGCGTTCATGACCTGTAGGGAGTATGCTCCCCTCTGAGACAGTGCTGGGGTGACAGGCCAGGGGAGTTCTGCTGCTGTGCCATCTTTAGCAAAGACTTGCCTGGTGAGTAAAGATGCCACAGCATTCTCTGGAACAGGGGCCTGAACCCTGCTGTCCGAGGTCAATTCCTGTCTTCTTTAATTACAGCCCGCCACAGCAAGAGGCCCACTGTCATTTCCATTGTGGTGCAATATACTGATCAACAACTGCACCAGCCCACTCCACTCTTTCTGCAGTGGGTGAAATGTTTTGGGATGAGGGTGCAACAAAACATAACAGAAAGGGCCAGAAAGCAGGCTTAGGCGGACACTTCCCCTGAATAGTTTTCAGAGAACAAACAACCCTGGATTCTTATCACAGAAGAGAACACTGGAGCTCTCACTCCACCAGTAGCAACAGACTCCCAACACCCACATTAGGGGAAGCAACAACAGGGACTGTATCCAATCAGAGCTGCAAGGGACTTTAGGGGAATCAAAAGAGAATAAGCCACACTGAAATTTGCATAGGATTCCTGAGAAGCCCCTCCATCCCCTAACTCAGGAATGTGCCAAAGAGGCTCAGTCATGACCACTCTGTTTGACATTTTGTCTAAAAGCCCAGCATCTCCAGCAGCAGAGCCCACTAGCACCAGGCTGGGGTAGAACTGACAGACAGAAGAACGCTTTCGGAGACATACACCCCCATTACCTAGTTCCACAGCGTCTCATGCTATTGCCATACCAGAAAGAACAGGGTCTTCCTCCTCTTCTCTTCCCCACCAGTTCCTGCACAACTTCACCTTTCTGTGGGATGCTCTTCTAGAATATCAACTCTTTGGGCAACTTCCTAGCAAAAGGACTAGAACACTGTTCTTGCTGGATGGGTTTAATCATTTCTCCTTTACACTGAATTTCCCCAGCTGTGAGCCCCAGCCACAAGGATTTACAAGGAATGGTTAATAGAGAGGCTGTAACCATGAGAGAGGCTCATCCACCCCCAGTCAAACAACAAGAGGAATTTCATAGAGAATCAACACACACTGTCACAATGCTATCACCTTCTATTTCTCTCGCAAGGTGCTGTACAAGCTATATACCTACAGTGCCACTTAAATGCAGCCACTCCTGGGGTGGACTGTCGCACCTGTACCTATCTATATATAAATTCCCACTGTGAGGGATAGTGTTTGAAACTTTATTCAGCAAGGTTTGGAAATCTGTGTGGAAGCAACCAGTGAGCGGAGAATTCCCGGAGCCAGGGCAACAGCACCACAAGTTGCCAAAGAGGTCCAAGGGCCCCAGCCTCTGATCTTGGGGATGAGAAGATCCCAGTGTAGACAGGGTGTCTCAGCGTGGGGGCTCGAAGAGGTACTCCAGGTCCGGCTGCCGCAGCCTCTGCTCCTTGTTCTTGTTCTTGGTGAACTCTCTCAGCATCACCATGACATCATTCTCAAAGACCTCCGGGGTGTGTTTTGCTTCTTCAGAGAGAAAGGACAGGATGAGACACAGCATCTCCATCCCCATTTCTCAGTCACCAGCTTAACATTTTTGTTCTTACCACAACCAGTCAGGAGTTGCAATCAGCCCAGTCCCCTGCCCCTCTAAAGAGAGCATAGCCCCAGTTTTACTGCCTCCTTCAAACCTGCTTCACTCAGCAACTCTTCAGCTAACTACTCCTCCTAGTGAGACCCATCTCAAATGGCAACAGAGAGCTGTAGGATGTAGACGCAGCAAAGTCCTGTAGCTCACCCACAGGATTAGTGCAGTACAGGAGAATTCCTTCCTGCCCCCAGTTTACACCTTGAAGCATGAAGGTTGGAAGCCCTGGCTATCTCCTGAGCAAGGATCACTGCAGTTGCTGTTCTGATCCACATGCTGTACATTGCTGTGAATGGAGACCCACTCAGCACCCCAGAAAGCTTCCTGCTCTAGCTCTTCAGGAGAGACAGGACCCATGGACCAATTATACCACCACCTCTCAAAGATTTTACAAAGGTCAGTTTCATCATCCCCATTTTATAGATGGGGAAACTGAGGCCTAAGTTGGGGGAGTGACACTAATTTGTCCAAGGTCACCCAGCAGACTTGTAGCAAAGTCAGGAATAGAATCCAGGTCTCCTGAGCCCCACCCCAATGCTTTATCCAAGACCATATTGCATCCCCTGTTGCAGTACTTACCTGTTGCCCAGTAGTAAATATCCCAGTCATTGCTGGGCTCATTGATCAGACGGTCATAGAGGTTCAGCTGCCGCTCAGTCATGCTGTTCAGATTCTCCTTTGCAAAGAGGCTAAATGAGGCAAGAGAGAAACCAGGAAGCATTAGGAACATAGGAACTATCAGGCTCACAGTGAGGACCCATCAAGTCCACCATCCTGTATGCCGCTATCCAGTGCCAGATCGTTCAGAGGAAGGAGCAAGAAGCCCAGAAGCAGGCAGATATGGAATCTGTCCCCAAGCAGGGATCATCCTGGTCTTTAGTTGTTAGAGATCAGTTTAAACTCTGTAAGCTTGAGGCTTAGTTTCACTGCCAAAATCTGTAATTAATTCCAACTCTGGATATTCTACTTATGTACAGAAATGTCTGATTTCATGGGAATCTTAACACATTCCCAGCCTCACCAACTTCTTGTGGCCATGAATTCCACAGGCTAATCACACACGGTGAAAAAGGATTTCCTTTTATTGGTTCTGAACGTCCCATCTTTCCATTTAATTGACTGTCCCCTTGTACCTGTTATGAAGCAGGGAGAGGAAAAGCTCCCAGCTTCACTTTCCTAGACCAGTCATTGTTTTATAGACTTATGTCCCCTTTCTAAAATAATCTCAGTCTTTTCTCTCTCTCTTTGTAGGAGTTTTTCCTAGGTCCTCAAACATTCTCAACTACCTTTTTTCTGCAATGCCCTTTCAGAGATAGGGTGACAAGTGCTGCATTCCACATCCAGCTGCTACTGATTTTTAGGGCAGCATGAAAATATTTCAATACTAAATGTCATCTGCCTCGCTGGGCTGGGCATCTCTTTCCACACAGTCCACAGTAGCTTGATTAATCTCAGGAAATATGCGTCCTCTGAAATTTGTGATCTCGCTGTTAACCTCCTTCTCACTGCAGATCACTAGCTATGTTGATCAACACAGGACCTAGTAGGGAAGCCAGAGGTGATTTTGATTCCCTGCCATGAGGGAATGGGAAAGCCTGGCAGAGCCAAGGAATGCCAGTGGACCTGATGTATTCCTCTTCCCCCAGAAGGGAACAGAAAGGGAGTCCACCCAGACAAAGAAATCATGGGCACCTGGGCAGGGTGAGGCGGTCCTCGGAGCGCGGCCCCCCTCACCTGAGCAGGAGGCAGTTCTCCAGCATGCCTCTTTTCCTGCTCTCGTACAGGAGCCGGGCTCGCTTGGTCTCCAGGGGCTCGTCGGGGCGCTCCTCCCAGGGGGGCAAGGGGATCTCCAGCAGGTCCTTCCGCGAGTCGACCGGCGAGTCCCCACGGTAGCAGCGCCGGGCGGGGAGCGAGCTGGGGCGGGGGGTGCGGAGAGCCCAGCTGGAGAGAGACAGGAGCTGCCGAGAGGGGGAGCATGTAAGAGGGGGAAGGGGAGTGATCGGCCCGAGCCCCCCCCGATCCTCCCCCGCAGGCACAGCACCGGCCCTGCTCTCACCCGAGCCCCCATGGCCGCCATCCCACTACGCCTTCTCACTTCCGGATCCCGACCCGACCAGGGAGGCCGCTCTATAGGAGTCCTCCGCCACTCTCTATGATCCCTCCCGGTGCTGGGCGGGCCGGAAGGGGCGTGGTCTGAGGCGGAAGGGGCGGGGCGAGCGGCGCTGGCTGTGGCGGTGAGGGCTTCGCGCGCTTCGGGCCTGCTCGGCTCGAGACGGAGTCGGGCCGCTGCGCGCGCGGTAACTGGCCGGGCGGGGGGCGGGGCTCCGGGTGACTCGACGTGCGCGGGGATCGGGCCCGCGGGGGAGGGGCGGCGGGGAGCCAAGTCCCCACCCGTGCGCCGCCCTCGCCCCGGTGGGGAGCCGCGGTCGGGCCTGGCCCCTGCGGGATGGGGGCGGGGCGGGCTAGACGAGTGGGGGGAAGGGAAGTGGAGCTGGGTCGGGTCGGGCCGGGCGCACATGGCTACCCCTAGTACTGAGCCGCCTCTCCCCGCAGTGCACCGCACCGCACCTCCTTCCTTCCTGTGCCCCGGGCTCTGGCTCCCGCCGCTGGAAATATGTCCGAGGGGGTGGATCTGATCGATATCTACGCCGACGAAGAGTTCAACCAGGTGAGCCGCCAGTGAAAGCCCCACCCACGACAGGGGGGCGGGGGTTGCTGGGAAACTGGGGTGGGGGGGGCTGTTGGGGCAGGTGGCCTCCCCTGACGAGGATATTAAACTCCTGAGACAGGGAACTTGTGAAATACGCTGCAAAGGTGCAGAGATGGGTCTGGGCCCCACTCGTCTGGCAGAGATATGTGATGCGGCTTGTGTTCCAGGACAGGAGCGTTATGGTACTGAAGGGTGGTGCTGAAAATCCCCACAGAGCACGGAAGCCTGGGAGCGTTGTTAAATCATGATTTGGGTCCATGATAGGAATTTGCTGGGATGGTTTTTAAAACTGGAGCTAGTGCTTGACTGGTTGCAGGCGGTGAGCAGTAGGGAGAAAGAAGTGGGCAGCTCCAGTTGGAATGAAGCATCCACCAAGGTGGGGGAGAACTGTGGTGGTGATGAAGAGGGAAGTGGAGGATGCAGATTGAGAACCTGGCCATCTTTTGCAAAATGTGAGGATAAGAGACAGAATGAAACAGCTGCTTGGGGCAACCACTAGAGAGCTCTCTGGACTGTAGGCACAAATTCAACCTGATTTAGGTCATTCAGGAGTTCAGGATACTGAGGTCTTAAGGAATTTTATCTGCTTAAGTGTCTGGGTAATTGGGTGTAATCAAAGATGTGCCTAAATTACAAATTAATCACTTTTATGGTCCCTGAAACTGAAAATCTGTCCTGGATGTACAGGGAGAAAAGAGAGAATGTGTGAATAACAGGGAAGCTTGGGACAAAGGATTACAGATTACCTGAATTCAGTGCAGTAAGGAATGTGAATACAGTGGTCCAAATGTATTAGATTTCAGGGAAGCAAAATTTTAGAGGGTTAAGAAATCTGGACAGGTGGTATAATGGAAGAAAGTTGAGCTCTCTTCAAGATAAAAATGCTATGCAAGTGCTAAGTTTGAGATCATGGAAAAAGGTTCAACATTCTTAAGAAACTGCAGTGGATCTTGATTACATCCCAGGAGCAAAATGTAAAGAACTAGGGCTGCCAGTGTGATTTCATTGGGGGGTAGGAGTGTCAAACAAAAATTTGAGGGCAATAAACTCCTGTTCTGAAAAGTTGGGAGGTTACCAGATGAGAATGTGCAAGAAGTTGAGCCCTCAGGGAAAAGTTTCACAGTACCAAAAAAGAGTAAGTTAACTTGGGTGTTAAGGGAATGTGGGAGAATTTTACTGTTATACTGGGAGAAATAATGGTGCTTAGTTAGAAGCAGGTGTATTGAAGGAGGATGACATTGGTTCAGTGTCTCAGCCATTTAAAACCATCCTCACTTTCTGAAATCTTATCTTTAAAAAAACTGCATAAAAATATTTATGTACTCCATGACAACACCCCCATCTAGGCCGCTCCCCCCAGCTAGATTTCATCCTACACTGATATCAGCTTTAACTTTAAAATCAAAATTTCCCCTTGTTTGGATTCCTCTTGGGACTTTCTGACTATCTGAAAGCCGCCTAGAGTGAGCATCGTTATCTGAATCTCATTGGATTCCATGCTATAATGATAGGCCAGAATTGCTTTCTGGGGTGTGACTATTGAAACAGTTCGGTGCAGAAATATGCTTCATTTATGTTTTCTTGCAGTTAACCTTTGACAAACGAAATCAGGAAAGTGAATTTGGATAGTTGGGCAGGTTTGGAACCTAATAGTTATTGATAAAGAGTAGGTATGAGAAAACTTGGAAAATATGAATGTATGCAGGTTAGTGGGTCAGGATTGCAGGCATTCTAGTAATGAAAAATGCCTAACACATTTATTGAGTCACTTGTGATTATTTTGAAAAGTCCTGGGAAAGGGTATCAGTAGATAGAAGAAAAATAAATGTGCTATCCATCTTCAGAAAATGGAAAAGAGTGATCCTGGTGATTATTGTTTGGAAAATCTGTCCGTTCCTAATTAAAATAAAAATCTGTAAACATATTGCAGGATAGAGATACAAACAGTAAGCATCAGGGAATTACAAAGAAAAAATATCATGCCCCTCTCATTTGATGGCTTTCTGTTTGTGGAGTTGTTTGTTTGTTTTACTTTAAAGCACTTACTGTGCCACATTAATTATCTAGTTTGGCCTGGCTATGAGTATTTTCACATGGCTTCAAAAATGCCTGGAAAAGCATAAATCAAGAATGGTGGTAATGAGGTTGGAGGAAGATGCTCACTGGATGCAGAAAAAATCTGTAGTGGGCTTAGTCTTCCTCAGTCTCTTAAATAGTTCTCTGGAAATAAACAGCATGATGAAAGCATTTGCTGGGTAAAATAATCTCCAATACACATGAATAGATACAATTTTCAAGGCCAGAAGTGATCATTATGAATTGATGATTCATCTTCTCTAACCTTCTGTATAACCCAGGCCGTGGAATTTCATTTTTGATGGGTGGAAGAAACCTGGAAAGCAGGAGTAGTACTGAGAGAGAGACTATGCCTTGACTGCAGGTAGTTTGCAGTGTTGTGCTGTGTTGGTCCCCAGATATTCAAGAGATAAGGTGGGTGAGATGACAGCTTTTATTGGACCAACTTCTGTTGGTGGAAGAAACAAACGTTCAGTCTCAAAAGCTCCTCTCTTTCACCGCCAGAAGTTGGTCTAATAAAAGATATTACCTCACCTACCTTGTCTCTCTGTAGTGACTTGTGTGAGTTGCGGCTCCCGTATTCTGCCACATGGGTCTCAGTTCTGTAACAAGACATCCTTACTCTTGATTCCTGTGATAACAGTGCTACATCCTATGGCAAAGTAAAAATTACACTGCAGCTATTCGTTTATAAAATAATTCCAGAGCACAAGCTGGTAATTCAGTCTAAAAAGGCACCTCTTAATATACAGCTAGTCTAGGGCTCAATCCTGGAATGGTTCAAACAAAGACACACAGTTGCAGCAGGGGGATTTGTAGCTGCAGAAAGACAATTGTTGCTATACAAGCCAGGTGGGGATGAGCTGTAAAGTGCTCTTGTTGTCCTAGTGTATGAGGTGACAAAGGCAGTCTGTTACAGCACATGCCACGCTGAGGGAAAGACCCTGAAAAGCCCCACTCTTCATGGGAAAGATACTGTTGGGATGAGACAAGGTGGAAAAGTGAAGAAACCCAGAGAGGATCTTTGATAATTTAAGGCTGCATAAGGGTTTCCATTCCAACCCCTTATTTTTAGGCACTTTCTGAAACTCACCTTTCAGGCTTGATCTGTGTGCAAAGGTTATGTTTTGGGGTCTGGAGGTGGGGAAGGAACAGCTGAGTGGTTTTGAGAATGACTACAAGGATATTTTCCCTGTTAAGACTTGTGTAGCTTTCTAATCACCTCTGCAACTGAAATAGTTGGGAGTTGAAAATGTAAATTTGGCTTGGAAATTGCCTTTGCTTTTGAGCCTGGCTTGTGAAAATTGCAGTTGATTTCATGTAGCCTTGACCCTAAATGTTGCATGCTGAGTCTCTGCTCCCCCGCCCCCACCAGTGCCAGACTGCACGTGTGCATGCACAACTTCCTCCACATTCAAGAGTGTAGACTGGGATTTAAACACAGCACATTGATTTAAATGAAAGCTGTAGCTCCAGCTGGTAGGAGGGTAAGTAGCCAAAGCAAGGACCCCCGGATAACTGTGGAAATTCTGTTTGCTCTAATCCTCCCCTGCCTCACAGCCTTTTCGTCTCAATCCACACCTACTCTGTCGCTCTTTGCCCCGGCCCCCTTACTCCTTTATTTCCATTTAGCTACCTCCCCACACCAAAAAAAATTGTGGCACTAACATGACATTTGCTGCTGTCACATAGTTCACTCTGCTTGTGTATTCTGCCTGTTTCCCACATCCTGTATCTGTCTTGTTTATGTAGACTACTTAAGGCAGGGGTCGGCAACCTTTGCCGACCCCTGTGCCGGCCCCTCTTCCTCACCCCTCAGCTGGTGCCAATGACCCACTCCTGGAAAGAAGCGACCTGGAGTGGCTCCTCTCAGCAGCGTACCTGGGGACCCTATCCCCAGGCACGCCATGGAAAGAAGCTGCCTGGAGTCACTCCTTTTGGTGGTGGAGGAGCCGCTCTGGGCAGCTTCTTTACATGGTGTGCCTGGGGCATGGACATGGCAGGGACCTCCGCACTGCAGCCGCCCCTGAAAGAAGCCACATAGAGTGTCTTTTAGTGGCAGGAGTGGCAATTTCTGTGGCGCCACAGAGGATGCCGAGTGCCGCTCCAAATGGGCTTGTGTGCCACTGCTGGCACGTGTGCCGGGGGTTGCCTACCCCGACTTAAGGCATGGACCATCTACTATTGTGTGTACAGCCCCAAACACCATGGGGTTCCACTCTTTGGCCCTAGGCACTATCATAAGAAACGTGTTTTATAATTGGGTAGCTTCTGAACTGCTTTGAACAGCTCAGGCATAGTATGGCTGTGTAGCGCTTGCATTAACCCTGCATGTCTTGAAAGGCCTTTCTCCAGTGCAGAAGAGTCCATTTCTTCTCTTTCCCCTTTTCCAAAATATCTGCTGGGTGAAGTGTGGTGTTAGGAGGAGAGGGTACCCAGGACAGTGAGGCAGTTATGTAGATGGAGGAGGATTCTATGGCTTAGTGTATCTTTTCTGTACCACCTTAACTGGCATTTCCCAGCTTTTACATTGCTTAACCCTGCAATCTTAGCACTTCCTTTTGTGCGAAAGGCATTGTATCTTACGGCCACCTTAGAGATGCATGTCTGAGGGGAACCACATCCATATTCCCCCCCGTGGACCACCAAGGGGTATCCAGTTTAATTTGTAACGTTCCCAGCCTTACATTACAATATACCCTGCAAGCCAGACTGCCTAAAAAAAACCAGTGACTGTACTCTGCTTTCACTTCAGGAAGCTATGGCCAGTGGATTGCCAACAGTTATAAGTTACCATGCAGCTCCTTCTAAGTAAGCACATTTATTACAGAGAAAACCTATTCAAACAATAAAACTTTGTGACTGCAGAGGGCACCCCCAATTCCTGTTCAGGGCTCCGGTAGATTTCAGTCCTTTAAACACACAACTGGGTTTTCCCTCTGGTTACAAGTTTATCTGTCTTAGATCCAGAGTCTTCAGCTGGGTAGATCAGCTATTTCTTTCTACAGCTCTGCCCATTGATCTTGAGCAGACAGTGACCCTCTGCTCAGGGTATAACCTCAAAAGGCTGGGTTTTTGCATAATTGGGGAGTGGGGAATTGGCATTAACCTCCCTCTAGTAGGAATTCCCCAGGAAATTCACTTTACATGTATTGTCCCGAAAGCTGATACATGTATGGCACATTTTCAATATAGTATTTTAATTCCCAGGTCTGTTATCTGTCACATCAGCCCTCACGCCTCTCCCACCTACCTCCCCCACCCCAAGAAGTTATATACAGTACTGGCCCACGATAATACATGAACTTAATACAAAGATATTCCAGGAACTTGCCATACCTACCACAACACATGAGGATTGCCAGCACTTTGGAGCAGGGACTTTCTTTTTGTTCTGTATTTGTACAGCCCCTTGCACAATGGGGTCCTAGTCTTGGACTGCAACTACTAGGCATAAATAACCTAGCAGTGGTAGTACTGTGTAATACTCTTTGTACTTTAGGATTCCCAGCAAGTCATAAGTATGAAAAATACACATACATACTCAACATACACCTCAGGTTAAATATTGCAGGGAATAATATCAGGAATTTGAAGGCAGCAGATCAAGACCATTCGCTATTGTGGCTAAGAAACTTCCTAGTTAACTGGCTCTCTCTTCAGTTGCCCATGAAAGGCAACACTGATGATTTTAGAAAATGTCATGTGCGGGGGCTAGTGTGATGATCAAAACACACTCTGTATCTGACCCATTAGCCCTCCTTCTCCATAAAAACCTGCACAACACTTCCAAAAGATGAGCCTGGGATCTTTGCTAGACACTAAAAATCATGGACTCAGTAGAGATACTGGATTAATGGTTTATTACAACAATCTCTATAACCCACAAGCTACTCTCTTTCCCGTTCCTCCCTGTGGCTGGAGGGGTATTAACAAGCCACTTCACTTTGAGAGATCCCTTGAACTATATCTCATTTACTTATGCTAAGCAATCTTTCCACCTTGTGTTACACTGGGACACTCTGATTAAGTTTCCCAGACCTGAAGACAAGCTCTGTGTAAACTCAGGAGCTTGTCTGTCTCACCAACAGAAGCTGGAGCAATAGAAGTTGTCTCACCCACCTTGTCTCTTTAATATCCTGGGACCAACATGGCTACAAGAGTACTACATACAGCATACAGTTCGACAGTGACATGCGGGGCTTGGATGGCAATGAAAACTAATGACAAGATGCTACACTTGTGTGTCTGAGATGGTAGAAGAGAATTGCTGGCCATGCGCTACAATTGAGAACCAGCCAGTTGCCCTGTGCTTTGACTATATTGTGATGTGTCTGAGCAGTGGAACAGAAGATGACTAGGGTGTTTGACTAGGGTGCTCTTTGCTGTGCCTTTTTAAAGGTCAGGGTGGTTAGATTGCTTTTTACCTTGGAAATGCCCAGTTTAGTCTGGCCCTGGTCTGCTGGAAGTTGTTGAATGCACAAAGCAGGCCATCTTAGCATTCCATTAACTGGAGTTTGTGGGGCACATAGGAGCACCTAGTTAAATTAAATTAAATGTGGTGGAGAATAGAAAAGAGCAACACATTTGTAGGCAAAAACTAAAGAGGAAAACCCATGGGTGAGAGTTTTAAAGGCAGGCATCTAATTCCCATTGACTGCCAATGTTAGGCGCCTAACACCATTTGTATCTATTAATATCTCCCCTTATGTGAGTGAAAGACAAAGAAACGAAGAGGCTGGCTTTGTACGCTAGACTCTGCTTGGGGATGCTACCTCCTAGCCTGCTCCTGTTATCACAGCATTAGCCAAAAAGAAAGGGGACTTTGATTCCTCTCTTTACAGTCTATGCTAATGATTGACTGGTTGGAGGACAGGCATTTTTACTAGGATGGGGAGACCCAGGCAGTGTAAAAGAGCAGCTGAGTTCAGACAAATGCAAAGGAAGGGAATTTCTGTGTTACCTGGGGAGAAAGAACCTGTGGTGGATTTCACAACTAAGGAGTTGTGGCAAATAAGGGCTTCTGGATATTGGTTCAGAGATTCAGAGGCCCAAAGGGACGATTGGGTTGATCTAGTTTGACCTGCTGTACAACTCAGGCCATAGAACTGCCCCAAAATAATTCCTGGAGCAAATCTTTTAGGAAAACATCCCATCTTGATTTTAAAATTCAGTGGTGGAGACTCCACCATGACCTTTAGTAATTTGTTCCAATGGTTAATTACTCTCACTGGTAAAAATCTATGTCTTATTTCTAGTCTGAATTTGTCTAGCTGCAACTTCCATCCAGTGGATCGTCTTATATTGCTAAACTGAAGAGCCCATTATTAAGTATTTGTCCCCCAAGTCAATACTCTCTTATCAGGTGCGAAGCTTGCCAAACCAGTTTGTGGCAGCAATTGATCAGCAGTCTCGTCTTGGTTTGCACCAAGGAAACTGATGACTCAGACAGCGGACCGCATTCAAAGTCCTTTCTAGAGCTGAATCTTAATGACTTGCCAGTCGCATTCTGGTGTAGATACTCGCAGACGGTAATGAAGTCATCCCTTAACCTTCTCTCTGTTAGGCTAAATAGATTGATCTCCTTGAGTCCATCACTCACAGGCACATTTTCTAAACTTTAATCATTCTCGTGGCTCTTCTTTGAATCTCTCCAATTTATCAACATCCTCCTTGAGCCCTGGGCACAGAACTGAACACAGTACTCTGGCAGTGCCAAATGCACAGTTAAAATAACCTCTCCACTCCACCTCGAGACTCCTGTTTATGCATCCAAGGTTTGCATGAGCCTTCTGGCCAGTGTTGCACCGGCAGCTCCTGTTCAGTGGATTATTGCCATGACCCCAAGTCTTTCTTTACAGTCACTACTTCCCAGGATAGAGTCCCCCACCAGAAGTGTGGCCTCTATTCTTTGATCTGAGACGTAGATGTGTTTAAATGTAGCCATATTAGTACATATTTGATTACAAATGGATCTAGTGATCCATGCAGTATAGTAAAGCAGACTACCAGAGCAATCTTGCAGTGCGTTTACAGATGCAACCCAGGGAGGTAGTCTCTCAGTGGTGGGATGCCATCAGTTCTGGACACTTTGCTGGCAGTATGGGGGGTGTTGGGGTTCAGAAGAAGAAGGAGGAGAAGTGCCCGACAGGTTGATTTGTCAGGAAAGATTAAAAACCCATTTACAGCTTGGCCAAGTGCAGAACTGTTTGCAAAGAGCCACGGATCTGAAGATGCCGTACTTCGTGTTGGAAGAAGGTATGACTGGAAGGAGTTGAAAGAAGACAGTTTTAGACGAAATATCCAGGAAGAAGTCCCCACAGTACGACCTATAGCAAAGGGGTTCATGCCCCAAAGCAAGGGGATGGTCAGCCCTCCCTGGGCAGATGGACTGGTCCAGGCACTAGAAAATAGAGTTCGATGAACACTCTGGCACTTGTGCCCGGGGATCATGAGTTCATCTAACCCATCTCAGTGACCAGCGAGTGTCAACTTTTTGTGACACCAGCCTGCTGCTGAATCCAGCACCCCTTCGGGGAAGCCACTGCCGTGCTCCAGCTCTGGCGGTTGACTGCTGGCTCTCCACAACATACAGCACACAGAGCGGTTGGGAACTGCTGCCCTAGACTAAGGCATGAACCGTAGCCTAGAAATGATGCTTCAGGTCAGATCTCACCCAGTTGAACTCATTGGCTGTTTTAGCCTTGATATCAGTGGGAGCTGGCCTTTACACGTGCACAATCACTTTTAAATGGCTCTTTCCTTGAAGGAATTGTCCACCTGATCTATGCCTCTGGCTTACATTGGGTTTACACCCTGCGTATATTGGCTCTCTATAAGAACAAGTGTGCACTTATTGAGTTAAGATAATTAACTTCAAGCCTATGAAATGGCTGCTAATGCATAATTAACCTGCAGCACTTGCTGCTGCGGGGTGTCAATAAAACAAATAGCTTTATAAGGGTTTTGAAAGGACAGTGGCATTTGTTGTAATGGTAACTGGGATAAAATAAGCTAAAGACTCTAATGCTTTACGGTTTAATAAGAGTGGCAGGAGGAAATTGCCCCCCTTCCCCAACTGATTGCACTCCTTCCTCAAAAGCATCATGCTGCCTCAAGGTCAGGTCCTTTGGGCAGGAGATGGCAGAGAAAAGCCTAGATGCTGCAGTAGGAATCAATCTTTCCTCTGAATGCTGAATCAGTGCCCCAGAAGTATGCCTGGGGATGCTGTATCCGTGGGTTCAGGTGTAAAACAGGCCCTGGCCCCTTGTGATCCAAAGAGGAACATTTGCTGTTGTGTTCTGGCCCAATCCCGTTCTGCCTTGGCAAGTTCTTCCTTAGATTCAGTGTTCTTCACATCTTGTCCTAAACAGTTCTCCTCTTTTTGACCCTGAATGAGTCCCGGCTGCCCACTGACACATGCTACTGCCATGAGGCTGCGGAGCCCACTCAGCTTATGGGATAGCAAGCCACGTTCCGCTGTGCCTCCTGCATGGGCAGAATCGTTGTGTCTGTTTCGTGGCAGAGGAGGTAGGACTGGTTGGAACCGTCTGGGTTTGAGATTCTCAGGGAGACTGAGTGCTGCTGGCAATGAAAAAAATCTTGGTCACTGAACTCCTTCCTTGTCTGAAATCCATGGAAAAAAGCTTATATATAGAAATACCGGAGGCCTTGCCCAAGCAACTGACAATCGAAAATGTTATACACAAGATGATAATTCAGATTTAGGATGTGGAAGGCACACAGGTGCTGAAGAAGCAGAAGTATCCCCGGTACAGGGTACTGAGTCCTTCCCTGTGGCTTCTGAGAATGGGTTTTCTAGTGAAACTCAGTCTGGGTACGATTCATCCCAAGCTTTGTGCTTGGTGTTTAAACTCTTGGGACGCATGGGCTGTTTCCTAGCAGATCGGAACCAGCAGGCTGGCAAACCTATGGCCTGCCGGAGCCTCTCCCTTGAAGTGACTGGCTAGCAGTGATTGAGCTGGTAATCTAGCTTTGTGGGCATGTCACGGAAATGCTCACTGATCTCTTGTGTGCCCTAGGACTCTGAATTCAGTAATGCTGACCAGATGGATCTGTACGACGACGTACTAGCAGCAAGCTCGCAGCCACCCGAAAGCCGCACCAGCAGCTCGGAGGCACCGACCGAGATCCGCCAGGAGCAGTCTCCCAAACCAAATAACAAATCGCCCGCCATCCTGTACACCTACAGTGGGCTGCGCAACAAACGGGCTGCTGTCTACGTGGGCAGCTTCTCCTGGGTGAGTCGGGTCACTGGTACCAACCAGAAGTGTGTGGCTTAGTATGAAATAGCCTCTGCTTCCTGGGAACGGGTGTAGTGTCTTCAGGGCTTGCAGTCTGGACTGCAGTCTTAGCTGTCAAGTGAAGGGAAGTCAAGCCCGGTCTGTATGTGGATGGAGGGCCTCCAATGAAACCCTAGTTCTGTAGAAAGTGGTTTGGAATAGAAGGTTTTCTTCATCCTCTCCGTTCTGAACGGGTGCCTCAGTCTGGGATTGCCAATGCTCTGCTGTCAGCTGGTTAGTAAGATGTGCTAGAACAGAAACCATGACCAGTTGTGGTCATTGGTGACCTCATGGTGGGGTCTGCATGGTACTGGGATACGAAACCTTTAAAGCTTCAGAAATAGTGCAGGGGGAGAGTGATGGCTTTGGGCCAGCTTATGTGATCCAGTGGCTTTGGGCTGGCTCATATGACATGAGATGGTGGCTCTCTGAAGAACAGGTGTTCCCACTACACAAGCCACCAACACATTTGGGACTAATTGTCTCCTTTGGTGGTAGTCCCAGAGAGGCCCGGGACTGAACTCTGGCCGCAGCAATCCTTCTGGATCCACCCCTGGGGCTTGTAGTGGCACATGGGGAATCTTTCCCTGCTGCTCAAACTATGTTTTGTAGACAGAGCCCTTCAGTCACCACAGCTTTCCATGGTGCCTCTTTCCAGAACTTAAGACTGTAGTTTACAGCTGTTTCCCAGACAGGGTTACTGGGCGGGCTGTATTGCCTTTCCGCTGAAAGCATGTACAAACCGGAGCCTGTGCAAAAGATCCTAGAGGGCAACTGAACAGGGCTGACTTGGAGGTGGTGACTGATAGATAATGCTGGTGATGGAACAGAAATGTGCAGGCCCAGAGATCCCCTCCGTAGGGACTCAGGTGCTAACGCTATCCTCTTCCACTTCTTCAAACTCAGTGGACGACTGACCAGCAGCTGATCCAGATTATTCGCTCAGTGGGGGTCTACGATGTGGTGGAGCTGAAATTTGCAGAGAACCGAGCCAATGGCCAATCCAAAGGGTGAGAACTATGGGGCAATCCAGGGGCTTCCAGCAATGGGCCAGTCCAAAGAGTGAGAATTCTCCCACCAGTGGGTCAGTCCAAAGAGTGAACTCTGTGGGGAAGACCCGGGTCCTTTTCTAGTGTGGATTTGTCCTCATGATCAAGTTGCCTGTTACCCGTAGGCAGGATGTCAGGAGGCCACCTTGTAGAGCTGTGTGGAGGCTTGAAAGGTGCCTTTGTGAACTCAGTGAGTGCACCGAAGCATGGAGGATGTAGTGGTGAGGACATGGTGGGGAGCAGATGGGAGGCATGTAGTAATGCTGGTTACCCTGTGGGTGGTGGGCTGGGTTCAGCTGCAGAAAGGGTTCCACAGCAAGTGGTGAAGGTTGCTGCTTTCTAGACCAACTGAGCCATGGGGTGAGATGTAGATTGAAGCCCCCATGGCTGCTCATTGGGCTGTCCCTCCAGACAGTGGTTGAGGGAAGAGGGCGGGCTTGTTTCCTTTAGGTGATGGGCTACTGGCCTGCCATCACCTGTTTGTCTCTGGCTCCCCTCAGGTATGCAGAGGTGGTGGTTGCCTCTGAGAACTCAGTCCACAAGCTCCTGGAGCTCCTTCCTGGAAAGATCCTCAATGGGGATAAGGTGGAGGTGAGACTGGCCACCCGGCAGAACCTGTCCCAGTTTGAGGCGCAGGCTCGGAAACGTAAGTGGGACAGGCCCACTGCCAGGGTGAAGAGGGGCGCAGGGTGCATGAGAAAGGGGAGACTCCTGTTGGGCCCTCAAGATCCTGAGCAGAGCTTTAGTGGCCTGAACCAACCAAAACCCTGGGGTGGGGGCTGAATTCCCAGGAACCTCTGCGTGTTTTTCCTGTGGCTGCTGAGTCTGACCAGCTCCTGACCCGAGTCTTTATGATCCCGTTTTAGGTGCTCATAGACTGCGAAGATCCCTCGTAGCCTCCTCCTCCTCCTCCTCCTCTCCAAACTGAATGGGCTTAAGCTCTTCAGCCTATCATCATAGCTAAGACCCTCCATATCTCTTAGTAGCTCTTCTCTGGACCTTCTCCAGAATTTGTACATCCCTGCAGAGGTAAGGTGCCCAACACTGGATGCAGTACTCCAGCTGGGGCCTCACCATGGGCCTTCTACAATATGGCCTTTTTATTCAGTCTTGTGGCCCAGCCAGGGGCGCTCTGCAGCTGGAGGTACCATCTTTCCAGTGATGCACATGATGACCTGTGGTCATTGTCCAGCCCATGGCAAGTTTCGTGAGAGGAGAATTATTTCCCCCCAGTGCCTTGGACTAATCCCAACTGGGTGACTATGTCCCGCAGTCTTCCTGAGCCCCAGCCAGCTTCAGTTGAACCCCAGGTTCTCCACTGCCCATCCTGAATTCTCACAAAAGTGTTGGGCCCTGTCAAAACCGCTGCCACGTAGGCTGCTGCATTTCAATGGCAGGCGAGCGTCCCTTCCCTCCCAGGACTGTTGTGCTGCCGTTGGCGTCTGCCCTGGGGGATTGCCCTGACTATAGCCATTGGTGTCGCTGTGCTCACTCTGATGGAGCTGATCAACCCTTGGCTTTAACGGCACTTCCTGCCTGAAAGCAGGCCGAGCGGCTCCAGTGAGCACAGCTCATAGGAGTTTGCCATGTACGTTGGGGGTTGCTCTGACAACTGGCCACCAGTGGTTGCTACAGGGCAGGCAATGCCTCCGTGAGGCTCCAGCCCTTTGATTTGGGGCTGAAAGAGGCTAGAGAAGGGAAAGTTGCCCTGTAGTAGCCATCTCTTGTGCAGGTTCCCAAAGCTCTTCAGACAGAACTTCAGGTCCTGTCCCTCCGCATGGCTGCAAAGAAGCAACATCTGAATATCTCCTACGAATCTAACCCCCTCAGCCTCCCTCCTGGTCAGCATCGGCTAACTTGCCCTCCGGATCCAAGCTGTGTCCCTCCGAGTTGGTTCACCTTCATCAGCCCTTTCCAGATCCATTCCCCTAGGAGACTGCAGGCTCACTTAAAGGATTGGCAGGGTTTCAGTCTCTGCCGCTGTGTAGGCCCACCCCAGCTGTGTTAAACAGGCTAGCTCTGGCTCCCGCAGCGCCTGGTGACCTCTCTGCTGCGACCTCTTGCCATTTGTCATGGCTTTTGGCTTCTGCCCAAGTAATCAATTTGCTTTGCGACTTCCATCCGCTGTGCTCGCTGCCGGGCCCAGACTAGCACATCGGCAGGGCGCTGCCTTGGAAGTGTTACTGATCTCTTGGTGGAGAGCGAACATGCCCTTCCTGTGGAAGTGGAGGCTACGTTTGGCTGGCTGGATCTTTCTCTTGGCACCTTGAGCTAGGCTGAACTCAGATCCGAGGCATGTGGCTGGGGGAGACGGGTGCCCCAATCTTAAGGCGGGGCGACGATGGGGGCTGGGGCAGGGTTATGGGGACAGTAAGTTCCTCCCCCCAGTCGCTGGGTTGTTCCATGCCCTGCCTTCTTCCCCACCCTCTGTGGGGATGTGGGCTCTGCTGCACCAGCTAGCTCTCCTGTGGGTGCAGTGACCCCAATGCTCATGAATTGTTCCTCTTCTCTGCCGGCTAACAGGGGTGCCACCGAGGGCTCACTCCCGGGACTCCTCAGATTCGATGGATGGCCGATCCACGCCGACGGAGAACGCTGTGCCGCCCCCTCGCGTGGAGAAGCCTCCTTCTGTGCTGCCTTTCTTTAACCGCCCCCCTGCTGCCCTGCCTCTCATGGCCCTGCCCCCTCCCCCAATCCCTCCTCCCCCACCTCTCTCCTCGGGGTTTGGAGTGCCGCCTCCCCCACCGGGAATCCACTACCAGCATCTAATGCCCCCTCCTCCTCGACTGCCCCCCCACCTGGCCGTGCCACCTCCAGGAGCGGTCCCTCCCGCCTTGCACCTCAACCCCGCCTTCTTCCCCCCACCAAATGCAGCACTGGGCGCCCCGCTCGACACTTACAAGGCCTCTGCACCATATAACCACAGCAGGTGAGAGCTGCTCCGGCCTCTGCTGCACTTGGAAATCATGGGCTAGGGTTAGCCAGACCTGGGCCCTACGATGGCTGTGGGGAGCTCTGCCGGGTGGGGCTGAGATCCCTTTTGGGGGAGCTCTGCTAGCTGGGCAGGTAGCGGGAGTTTTCCCCTTAGCTGCCCCCTTACTGGTGCGTGCTCTCTTCTGTCAGTCGAGACCTGGGCCCACTGCCTCCCCCCGTGAGCGAAGCTGAGTTCGAGGAGATCATGAACAGGAACCGAGCGATTTCCAGCAGTGCCATTTCCAAAGCGGTGTCCGGAGCCAGTGCAGGTAACAGCCGCCCCTGCCACCCGTCGCCCTCCATCCCTCCACGATCCCATTCCTCACCCCCTTGTCTCCTGTAGGGGATTACAGTGACGCCATAGAGACCCTGCTTACGGCCATCGCCGTTATCAAACAGTCCCGTGTCGCCAACGATGAGCGATGCCGCGTCCTCCTCTCCTCCCTCAAGGATTGTCTTCATGGGATCGAAGCCAAGTCCTACAGTACTGGTGCCAGCAGCAGCTCCTCCAGGTAAATCCTTCCCAGCCACAGCGAGAGGAGAGTTCCCTCCTTTCTTCTTGCCTCTGTCAGCCACGGTGCTGGGGCTCCGTTCCCTTTGGAGAGGGGCATGAAAGGCAGCAGCCTCTCTTGGCTGAAGGTCTGGAGGGGGCATGGCCTGGTCGAGACTCAGCATCTGGGCTTGTCTTTCAGAAAAAGACATCGGTCTCGGGAGAGGTCGCCCAGTCGGTCCCGGGAGAGCAGCAGGAGGCACCGGGACCCGCTGCATAATGAGGATCGGCACGAGGACTATTTCCAGGAAAGGAACCGGGAGCATGATAGACATCGGGACAGGGACAGAGAAAGGGACCGGCACCATTGAGAAAGGTGAGCTGGCCCAAGGCCCTCTTTCTGCCCCCCTTGCACCACTGGGCCATCTGCCTGCTGCAAATGGAGCATCCTTTCCCCTAGAGACATGGCAAGCTCCTGTGGGAGCAGACTGGACATTACTCCTTCCTTTTCCCCTGGTTTTTATCAGTTGGCTCTCACATGATTACCACACAGCCAGTGGCCGCTCTCTGTGTCTCATTCCCTGCAGCGTGCCAGGGGGAGAGGAGAAGGGAATGGACCCATCAGACCTTTTCCAGTGGCCACTGAACAACCAGCACTCATAGGTGCTATGGTCACATAACTTCGGTGGTGCCCTGCTCAGGGCATTGGGCCCACATCATATTGGGGGTGGGGCACGCCAGGTGCTCCTTGGGGCTGGCACAGCTCCTGTCTTGGCCAGCCGCTGAGTGTCTTGGGGGAGGGAGGCAGAACAGCTGGGCCTCACTGGGGGCCTCTATGCTCTGCACCTTCTTGGCCAGCCCCCCGCACCACAGAAATATTGGTGGGGCCAGTGTTGATGGAGCTGAAGCACGACAGGCCTGTATAACTCTCCACCTATGCCAGTACTGAAGTCTGTCACTGGAGTTTTTCCATGGAAATTGAGCCAGCTTGGTGCTGCTACTCCATTTGCACGCATCAGCAGACTTGTTCCCAGCCCCACATCAGGCTACAGTTCCTCCCTGTGTCTTTGCTCGATTGATCTGTAGGGGGCTGGAAATGTACCCTGGCCACACTGAAGAGGGTGAGCTCCCTTTGCGCTCTCTGTCCTCATTCCTTGATTTGGGCCAGACAATGGAGGACAGTCCGGTCAGGTATCTTCCAGATGTGGAATTCCCTTCTGGGGTTCGCCAGCTAGGGCCCCTCATTAGCTGATTACAGCACTGTGCAGTGTCCTCTCTTCTGCTCCTTGTCTTGAGAGCTACGGGGCATTGAACTCTGTTCTTGGGGCTGGCTTAGAATAGTGGCTTTGCCCGTGTGGTGGTAGCTGGGCAGACTGTGAAAGCTTGCTGGATTTTTAGGAAGCAAGTTTCAGTAGCCTACATCCTATGAGCTATCATGTGCTGATAGGCGGGGATGTGAGAGTGGGTTTCCAGTGCTTGAAAGGCTGCTATAAAAAAAAATGGATAAACGCTCTTTCTTGCCACAGAGGGCAGGGCAAAGGCAGAGCAGATTAATCAGGAAAATCTCCCAAACAGTGAGAACAGTAGGGTGAGGGAACAGTTGCCTGGGGAGGTCGTGGAAGCGCCTTCGCTGAAGGTTTTCAGGAGAATCCTAGATAACCATCTCTCTTGAGTGGTTTAGACACAACAAATCCTGCGTCTTGGCAGGAGGTTAGACTTGCTGACCCTTGCGATCTCTTCTAACTCCCTGGGTCTATGATTTGATGCCAGCTCTACTGGGGAGGGCCAGGCGACCTTTGAAATTAGTGCTGATGGCTCAGGGCTCCGACTTTCAGACCATGTGCTCCTCTCAGTCCGCGACCGGTGTGTCACTCCTACTATTTCAAGTTCCAAAGAGGGAGCCGTGTTAGTGTATTGCAGAAAAACAGCAGATCTGTTAGTCTTTAAAAGTGCCCCAGGACTCTGTTGTTTTTCCTACTATTTCATTATCACTTGAGGGGTGGGGAACGGAGGAAAGTACAGTTTCCCACATGTCACCTAAATGCACAGCCTCTCATGCTTTGGATCAGAGCTTTCGTGCGGCCCTTTGTCCTGACAGTCAGGTGTTGTAAAGAATTAAAAAAATGTTACCCACCAGATTTGCCTTTGAAGGTCTAAAGCTAAGCTTAGCAACATAGAGTAAGCTGAATCAAATGTTACAGAGCCTTGACCCTGCAGAATAACACCCCATGAGAGCTCCCCCATCCTGCCTGGGGTAGTGTGGCTAAAGCCAGTATTTCTTCTCCAGCCATAGAGGCCACAGACTGGCCTCTGGTATCCGAGAGAGGCCCTGGCTTTGCTCAGGTCCCCGCCCTGTGGGAAAGCTCTCCTTGTAGGACTTAGCACCCAGTTGGCATGTGTCTGGGGGAGACGTAGGATGGCGGTGTCCTTGTTAGTCTGCTGGGAGAGTACTTTGTTCTTTGTGCTGCTTCAAGGATTTCATGTGGCGATGGGTTTGTGCCTCTTAAATGATTTGTCCAGTACTCGAGTGCCTTCACCTCTGAGCCCTGAATACCCCTGGCACGTTAATGATTCGTACTAGGGCGGGCCTAGAGACTCCCCTGCTGAAACTGGGCCAGCTGTTCTAAGTCTGTCATAACCAAATCTTTGTTCCCATGGGGAGCCCTGGGTTTCCAACCCAATTGCCTTATGCTTTTAAACTTTCACCCCCACCGCAAAATGTTACTGCTGTGAGCATTGTCTGGTGATGGGGGGCGCAGAAGAGATGGGCTGGTGGTTAAAGCACAGATGTGGGAGCTAGGAAGGGACCTGGCTTTCTTTGCCACTGATTGTGAACTTGGGAAGTTACTTAACTTTTCTGTGTCTGTTTCATACCTGTCAAATGGCAGGAGTACTTCCCTACTTGCCATGGGCTGGGGCATAACCCATTACCTTCGTGAAGCTCTCAGATCCTCAGCTGAAAGATGCTGCGGAAATGCCCAGAGTAACCCGGTCTTGTTAGCCTGTTCTTTAGTGTAGAGTGGCCTGGGGCAAGCCCCTCTCAGCAGAACCCCTGCAGCTTGCAAGGTTTATTCTGATTCAGTCAGGAATGTATTTGAGGTGTCATTAAATGTACCAAGGGAAACAATTCCCCTCTAGGCCACCAGTTCCACTCCAGCCTAGGTTGGCAGTGACCTTCTGGCAGTTCATCTGTGCAGGTTTGGCTGATCTCAGTCCGGTTCCTAGTTCATAAGGGTCCTCGCTGTAAAGCCCATCATGTTAAATGTGAATTGGCCTCCTTCTTGGGGTTTCCAGCTATTCAGTCGAAGCCCCAATGTGGCCGTGGAGATGGAGCACCTGGCTCACCCCTAGAGGTGGCCACCTGGGACAGGGCGAGGCACCTCAGCTGGAGGAATGGAGCCTGTCTTGGGGATGGAGGGCTTTCCTCTCCAAAACTGTTGGTCCTACACCTCGATCCTATCGGCACCACACTTTCAGGAACACAGAGGTCACAAGGCAGGTAAGGGGCCTTTGCCTCTAGTGTGGGAGGCTGGCTGGGCCCAGGCAGATCATGACTGAACAGCTGATGTCCGTGTCTGCTCAGCGAAGCAGAGACTGTGACCTGTTCTCTTGTTCTGTCCCTTTCAGGAGTTTGGTTGGCAGTAAGTGTTTTTAATGGACTTGTATCTCCTCACCTCGATCAGGACTGAAGGACGGAGGCTGCTCCACCCCTCTCCTCCCCACTGCCCCCAGCTCCTTCCAGGCACCCAGGGAAAGCCATGTCGCCTGCGGGACTCCAGCTGGCACACGGTGGCCTCAGGACCGACGCTTGCTGCTGCTGCTTCCTGGGGAAATGCTGGAAGATGTGAAATTAGGGAAGGATTGTGTCTGGGCCACTGTGAGCAGGGAGTGCTCTAATCCACAGATACTTGGACCCAAAAGGAAATGGTGCTTTTCCATGGAAGCTTGTCAGCTCCTTCCTCTCCGTGGCCCTTCCAGAGACAACTGGAAGGGAGTCCATCACCTTCGTGTGTGTTGGGAGGGGCTGGAGGTGGGAGTGCAGTATCTGGTGCCTGGCCTGCTAGACTCACTGGGGCCAGTTTCCATGTCCTCCCATGGTGTGCATCTTCTCGTCCCATGGGGGGGAGCTCTACTGAGGAGCGCAATCCCTTCTCTCAAGCAGTGCCAGGCCTGGCTTCTCTGGCCCGTTGTAATCAGCTTAGGTAGCAGCATTTCCTCTCCCCCCAGCTCCATGAGGAGCAGGCTGGCTGCTGCTTCCCATCACCTCTTTCTGCTCCCTCTTGCAGTTCCTGTACGCGTCTCGATTTCCTCTCCCTTCTGCCCCGCCTTCTCTGCAAGGGTTTGTCCGGAACAGAAGTGGCCCCTGCTCAGCTGGACTCCACACCTCTGGCTCTCCATGTTCTCATGCAATAACCATTCCACTTCCGGTTTGCCCTTGCCAGATGCCCCAGCCGCCTGTTTCTCCAGAGCCAGCTTCCTCCCAGAGAGGCCGCCTTCCTTGTTTTAGAGGAAGCAGCATGGGCAGAGACTTGATTGTTGCGATGTTGGGGGATGGGCTGGGTGCTGCCTGGATGAGCCCAACCACTGAGAACCGTGAGAGCTTTTCAGCCTTTCCGCAAGGCGATAGGTGTGTTGATTCTGCCTGGGACGCTCACCTGTTCATCAGCGCTCTAGGAATGCGAGCTCCCGTTCAGGCGCTGTGAGGGGGGCACGCTTTAGACAGCGCTTCTGCTCACTGTTGCTCTACAGTGCACAAGGGCAAACAAAGAGTTGAATTGATCCGCACCCAACCATGGAGTCTCGGTGCCTGATCCAAAACAGTCCAGCAGGGCAGGGTCTGAAGGGCTGGAGGAAACATTTCCAAGACAGCCTTCTCAGCCGGTGGAAAGGGTAGGTGATATCGTAGGAGCCCTGTTCCTGTGAGCAAAAGATGCTGTAGGATGCAGATGGGCAGGAGCAGCTTATACAGTCTCACCACTTTGCCCATCTGAGCTGCAGCCCACAGAGACTACACATCCCAGCATGCAGTTCTCCAGTCATGTAGCAGCAGAGCCACTTAGCTCACACACTGCGTGCCACGTCCTGTAGACTCCAGAGGCTGCATCTTTATCTTAGACTGAGGACAGCAACCACCTGCTGTGTTTCATACCCATTGGGCATGATCTTGAGCTGCTGGCAAGTTGTGGATACGGCTAGGTAAAGGCAGGGCACCATCCCCCTTCCACAGGGGTCTTCCACTCCGGGTGGAAGGGGGCGAGAGTGGTGACTTCCAACGCGAAGTGCACACCTGGAGGCTGGTGAAGTGAAGCAGCAGCTCCTTAAGAACGGCGATCGGTGAGCGACGGCCAGCTCTGGATGTCTTTTTAAAAAGAAAATTAAAAATACAGAAACTGAAGTGAGGTGACAGCTTAAAAAAAAGTGTAAAATACCAGAAAACCCTTGAACAGGAGAGTCTTCTGATTTTTTACTTGATGACATATTTTTAGTTTATTTCAGAATAGTGGGGGGGAAACGATAAAAGAAAAAAAATAACAAGCAAAACCCCGATTCCCTGCCCCCAGTTCTCGGTGATTTGATTTGTTTGTCTCTTTCTGATAGGTTGGAAATTGTGTAATAAACTTGATGACGTTGTCAATCTTTTATACCGCATTGTATGTTTTCTTTTTTTTCCTTTTGTAACAAAATATTTTAAATAATAAATGGGGTGTGAGCAGTTTTACGGAATCTGTATTGAATCAGGTTTTCTCTCTCGGGCCATGCAGGGGATTAGTGCTTTGAATGGGGCTCTAGAGTTTGGGGTTCTGGACTCCTGGGTTCACACCCTTCTTTATAGTCTGATTTTCAGAAGCAGTGAGCCCTCAAAACCAGCACCAGCATTTACTGGTGAGACACAGGGAGCTTCCTAGGGCAATAGGCTGGCTATACCCTACCCCAGGACTGCTGTTTGTCTCTCAGGTTGCTCCACACGCCATGGGCCAGGGCCAAATGCCACACCTCCAGCCCAGCTACCTCCCACACCTCCCAGCAGTGGCTGGGGCTGAAAGCAGCCGCTTGGCCAGGACTGTCAGGCCCACCTCCTCCCCAGGTTGGGGAGATTTCAGTGTTTACTGACCCTTTTTAAGGTCACCCCATACACAAGCAGTGTTTGGGAATTGTGGATCGTGCCCAGTCAGGACAAAATTCAGGGCTTTGGTGCTTTAAAAGCCCCACTTCCCAGCACTGCCTTTAGGCAACACCATTGACCTCAGCAGGCCAGCCCCCTGGCAAAGCTGCCCAGTCATCAGTCCCTCGCCCTCCCTCGGGGGTGTAAAGAATATTTCCCCACCACAAAGTCAGAGAGATCGGTGCCAGAGGAACGCTTTGAGATTCACTCATCAAAAGAGGGACGGAGACAGAGTTTTGAGAGTTCCCCAGCCAATTGACAGACTGGGCGCCAATGCTTACTATCCAAGAGGATACAAACATTGTGGCTTCGGGCAGGTGGAAACAGCTGTTCTGAGTTAAGGTTAAAATAATCAGAATTAGGAAAGTTGAAGATTTAGAATGAAACTCCAAATGCCGGAGCTGGAAATAATCACTGAGGTGCCTAAATCAATGCTAACTATCTCCCTCCCACACCAGCCTTCTGATACCCTCCCCTGGCTACCTCCCTGCCAACTGTCTTCACTGTCGAGTGCTTGCATTACAATAGTACGGACTTCCGTTGATGATCTAACCTCTCTGTATCAAGGGGTGGTGGCTGGTACATTCAGGGAAAGTCAGCCATGGTTTGGATCTGGATTGCTGGGCAGTCCTGAGTCTCTGGGTAGAGTGCATGCTGGTGGGTTGGGCCAGGATGTTGGCTGGATCACATGGAGGGTAATGGGGTTTGACAGTGTAGTGGCTGGTTTCTGCAGGAAGGTGGTGGTCTGTGGCCCATTGTTGAGAAGTGGATGGTCATTGGAGACAATGTCCAGGTTGGTGACTGAACTTGAAAGCGTTTCTGGAACAGCTGGCTTAAGTTTCTCTGAACTCCAGTGTTCTAAAATCGTGCTGTTCAGACCTTAACCGATCTCTCTGTTTCCTGGTTTCTGAGTGCTTAGTGATTGCAGCTGTCCACTGTTGTAAAGGAATGATTCATTTACAAGCTTACTGTTCTTTTCAGTTGGGAAATAAACTCAGTTTCTTGGCGACAGCTTTTTGTAATGTGTGGGACCTTCTGTCAATGGAGTTGCTGCTGATGGGAGCAGATCCCCCAGGGCTGCGACGGCTGTGGAGCCCATAGGAGCAACCTGTGCTGTTTGCGACTGCATCCAGATTCCTGCTTTTCTTCACACCTGGTCCTTTCTGCTGCTTAAAGCCTTTGGTTAGGGCTGGAACCCTGGTGTTTCAAGGAGTACAGGAGACATCATCAAGTTTAGAAGGGCCATGCAAAATATCAGGTAACCTAAAAATATCTTAAGTCTCCTCCAAACTCCTCCTACCTCAAGAACATCTCTTCTGATCCCTCCCTGAGGCAGTTCTCTGGCAAAAGCAACTGACATGAGTCATGGGTGGATTGGATGTTTGGGCGGTGTCGGAGGTAGGTAGCACTCAAGGCTAGTTCCAGCCTTCCCTATGGAAAGGACCACGCAGAAGTGAGAGCAGCAGAACAATCTCCTAGGGGGAAACCCCAGCCCTGAAAACACCTAAAACTAGACTAGGGACAAATTCCTAGACAACATCCTTTAGAGACCAATCCTGAGGGACTAAGTGGGAGCTGATGGGCCCCTTCCAAGTTGAATTTCTGTGTCAAACTTTTGGCAACTGCAGACTTGGTATTATCCGTGTGCAAGGGGCTGGGACTTGTCAGTTATGAATTGGTTCTTGGTTATTTAAGCACTGTGCTATGGTGTGTGTTCCAAGCTATTGGGGAAGATGCACATGCCGTTAGCAGGGTGTTGACAGCCTGTGATGATCTGGTGGTCCCTTCTGGCCTAGAACTCTGTGATGATTGCTGGCTACTGATGGCCACTCCCTTCCCCATGCTGAAGGAGCTGTGGTCCTCAACAGGATCCTGGGGAGAAAGAGGAAAGGAGGGAGGTCTATGCTATGACAGGAGTTGGTTGCCCTGCCTAGCTGTGATTTTACTTTGACCAGCTACATATGGAGTCCAGTGAGAACCCCACCCCTTGAGTGACAGGAGGCAGAAACTGAATGTGAATTCTTTGCTGTTCTGCTGAGAAAAGGCCAGAACCTCTCTGATCTGATAGATCATGGAATAAGACAGATACAGGGCTGCCCCGTCCAGCCCTAGTGCAATGGCCCCTGGGACGCGGTAGCATGCAGGGCTGCTGTGTCAAATCCCAGTTTGATAGCCCTGGGACTTGTAACAGAGCAGGGCATATACTTGCCTCTTCCTGCCCAAGATCCTCTTTCTAATGAGTAAAGCATGAGTCTGCCCATGAAAGCTCATGCGAAAAATAAATTTGTTAGTCTTTAAAAGTGCCACAGGACTCCTTGTATGCTTTGCTGAAATAGACTAACACGACTACCCCTTGGAACTTTTCTGATGAGTTTAGACCCGTCACTGAGGTCCTGGGAAGCTGAAGAACATTTAAGTCACATGTGAAATGGGTCCTTGCAAACCAGGGATGACCCAGGCTGTCTGGTGGCTCCCACAGAGAACCAGCCTTCCAGTCTCCCCAGAGGCATTGTTCAGTTAGCGATCAAGAAAGCAGCCCTGGATGGTACCGATCTCAAGCTGCTGCCCTTTCAGGCCTCTCCCAGGCAAAATATCTGAAATGCAAACGACCATCAAACTCCATCCCTATGTCCTGTGCCCTTCAGATGGGGCTGGGCACAGCAATAGGTTTGGTAGCACTCAGGCTGGGGCCAGGGCTCAGATCTCTGCACTGCTCAGGCTGCTGCCTTTAGCCTTTTGGGGGGTCAAGTCCTTCCAGCAGCTGATGCTCTAGGCTATTACTTGTGAGGTCTTGCAAGGATCAGTCTTGTCCTCTGCCAGCACCTTTGTGGGGCCAGGAGATACCATGGTTTTGATGGCACCTAATGGACCCCCAGTTTTCCATGCCCCCCCCCCCCAAGGAATCAGGGCTGCCACAGAGACGTTCTGGAGCTTGCAGGAGGCAGGGATTCCATTGGATATCAGCTGGCTCAGGTGTGGCCTGGCAGGAAGAGAGGAGCTGACTCTTCCTGGAGTTGTTCTGCACTCTCCATTCTCGTGGCTTCACCACTGCTCGGGGCAGCAGTTCAGCCCATTCCTTGTGGATCTGAGGTTCTAGGTGTAGTAACCCATGCGTTCTTCACTTCAAGGCTGGTCTCTGGAATTGCAATGGGTGCCACACAGCAGGTCCAGTGGATAGAGCATAGGATGACCTGCTACCTTAGTGGAGCAGAAATGTCTCTGGACCCAGCAATGGTCTTATGTTCAGCGTCAGGGCCTATCAGAGTTCCTTCATCTCAGCTGCCACTACTCATACAGAACCAAGTGAGAGGTCTGCGCTCATCAGTCACAGAAGCCCTTAGCTAAGATGATGGTCAGGTACGACACAGTGGCCTGGAGTGAAGGATGACGGCAAGGCTGTGAGATTAGGGGAAGTGTCCTGACATGGGAGCAATGGGCTGCCATGGAACAGGCACCTTCAATTGGAGCTTAAACCTGTCCTTGGAGACTGAGTCCAGAGACTTACACGGTGCAGGGAGCTGGGTCGAGAGAAGCTGCTATTCCCTGAACACTGATGTACTGCTCTTGTGCCTGCCTCAGGCTTTGCTTTGCAGGGGGAGGTGCTGGGCTCATGGGAGAGCAGCTGTAGTGTTTGTTGCTCATGTGCAGTTGTGGTTGCAATGATGGGCTGTGCTGGTTGGAGGGAGGGAGTTTCCTGGAGGGGGATCTGAGAACGGCTGAATATAACCCCTCTTTAGGACACCTTATAGCAAATGCATCCCAGCCAGTTGCAGTACCAATTGTCTCCAGTAGAGAGCACCCTATAGCAAGGGCATCCCAGCTGGGTCCAGTACCACCTGTCTCCACTGGAAGGCACCTTCAGCCCTGTGGTTTTCAAACTTTTTTGCTCGGGACCCAGTTGAAAAAAATCATTTATGCCCATGACACAACAATTACATCTTTGAGCAATGCATTCCAGTCTCTTGGTGGCGGCAGCAGGGGGCGCTGTGACCCAGTGCCTGACGGTCTGCGTCCCAGTAGTGGGTCCCGACCCTAAGTTTGAAAACCATTGGTCTAGCGCCGGTCCGCCCCAACTGGGTGCAGTACCACCTATCGCCACTAGAGGAGATCTGAAAGCAAGCACATCCCAGCCAGATGCCGAACCAACTCTCTCCAGTATAAGATGCCCTCTAGTGGAGATAATTGGTACTACATCTGGCTGGGATGCGCTTGCTATATGGTGTCCTCTAGGAGCAGTGTTTCTCAACCTTTAGTGGACCAGGGAACACGTACAGTACCACCTGTCTCCACTAGAGGGCACCCTTTAGCAATCGCATCCCAGCCAGGTGCAGTACCAATTGTTTTTGCTCAAGGGCACCCTATAGCAAGAGCATCTCAGCCAGGTGCAGTACCACTTGTCTCCACTATAGGGTTTCTTCTAGTGGAGACAATTTGTACTGCACCCACCTGGGATGCATTTGCTATAGAGTGTCCTCTAGGGAGACTGTGGTACTGCACCCAGTTGGGGTGGTCTTGCTCTAGGGCTCTTTCTAGTGACAATTGGTACTATACCCAACTAGGATACACTTGCTATAGGGAAAAACAGAGTCCTGTGGCACTTTTAAAGACTAACACATTTATTTATCGCATGAGCTTTCATGGGAGAAAATCCCACTTTGTCAGATGCTTTGAAGATGGGAAACTTACAGAATGGGAGGGAATTAAATGCAGGGGAGTGTATGACATAGGATCAGGTCAGGCTGTAACAGCAAATCAAAATAGATGTTAAGATTTAAACAAGTGCCACAGGACTGTTTTTCTTCAATGGACCAACACGGCTACCCCTTTGGATTTTGCTATAGTGAAGAGTTTCTCAGTTGGTGTTCAGCAGAACTCTGGAACTCCGTGGATATAGTTAAGGTATTCTGTGACCAACGCCTCCTAACTTGGGGTGGAGGGGGAAAGGAACAACAAGGTAAGCCAACATGTTCCTGGGAGATTTAAAATGCCCCAGGCACAGCAAAGCTTCCAGGCATGCCTTGGCATCTGCCGCCACCTTGCTCCTTTGTTGCGGCTCGGGTATTTTAAAATTTCCCACTGTTGTTACTGCTGGCATCCAAATTGCTTGGACATAACTTTCGTGATACGATCTTCTTTGATGAACCTTGCTCCAAGAATCGATTAAATTTCTTTGAACGTGCCAGCCCAAAATTCCAATTAACACTTGAATAATATCATTTTCAGTTTTAAGTAGTGTGCATAACCATTATGTATCTATTTTTTTTAAGAAATAACTTCGTTATATTTGTAAAATTGTAATTAATTTGGTTTCCTGAATGGTTTTTGCAGGAATGCATAGTATGCAGATATTACAAACATTACAGCCGCTATATACCAGCTTTTTCAAGAAATTTTTCATCACCTGTTCTGTGTAAAGTAATGAATGCCTTTAGGTGTTCCTAGTTCACCAACAGTTGAGAAACACTGCTGTAGAAGAAGGGAGCTCTCCAGTCTCAACTCCCCAGATGCTGCCCGGGGGGGGGGGGGAACTGGCTGGCAACCTGGGCCTTTGCTTCAGCACAGAACTTCTCCCTGCTGCTGATTAACCCAGCTCCTCCCACAGACGGGACTGAAGAAGCAAAGGACCCTTTCCAAAATCCTGGTGAGACGAAAGACAGAGCCCCTAAAGTCTCATGTTAAACAAGCCATGCTCCTGTTGTCCCCCAAGGAGCGGAACTGAAGTTCTGAGCTGGAGCAAGGTGGGCGAGTGCAGTTCTCTGGCCTGAGCCATGTGGAAGGTCCAACCCAATGGTCATCAATGCCCTGTATAGCCTTAGTCCACCCCTGGGGGCAGCAGATCAGTTCCCCTTATATTTACACTGGTGAAGCTGGGGCACAGTTTTACTGCATGCGTTTTTGGCTGACAGTACAGCCCCCGCACCCCTTCAACTGCTGCCTGGCCACCAGAGCAACCCCTTCTCCATGTCCACTGAGGGTCTCTCGCTGCCAAGGCTTCGCCTACTATGCCTGCCCCCATGGGCCCAGGGCAGAGCGTCTTGAGCTACAGCAAATTTGGCCTAGCAGTGCTAAGATTGACTGGAGTGCTGGCATGGCATGAGGGGTTTCTGCTCCTACTGGGGGTAGGGGTAGGGCTGTGGTCCCTGTGAGAATGGGAGATAATGCCCTTATCAGCTCAGCATCCCCCTAGGCAGGAAAACAAAAGAGGAGTCTTGTGGCACTTTAAAGACTAACAAATTTATTTTTCGCATGAGCTTTCGTGGGCCAAGTCCCACATCCGCCGAGGCCAGAGTGGAGAAAACTTACATTGAAAGTAAGCTACATTGAAAGTTTTCTCCACTCCGGCATCTGGTGCAGTGGGACTTTGCCCACAGAAGCTCATGTGAAAAATAAATGTTAGTCTTTAAAGTGCTATGAGACTCCTTTTTTGCTTTGCTGAACTAGACTAATACGGCCCCTTTGGAACTTGTCCCCTAGGCAGGGTTTTAGGGACAGACCCTAGGCATAGCCGCTCCACTGTGGATGCTGCTCTGTTAGTGACATCCATCCATGTATATGGGGGGGGGAGTGGACCCTGGGTTGCTGAGTGGGGCTGTGGGGGTAGAGCTGTGGGGTGGGAAGAAATAGTTCTAGCGGGTGGGACTTGCCTGCTGCGGATTGTTGTGGGTGTGCCTGAGCAATATCTTCCCCTCCTGAGGGTGGAGCTATGATGTGGGTGGGGTTAGGGGAGGAGCCATGGGTGGGTGGAGCTAGTGATGTGGAGTGGGGCCTGTGCTGTGACTGGCCGGTTGCCTGGTGCCCATTGTTGTGGGCGTGTCTAAGCAGTACCAGTGCCATATAGTGGCCCAGGTGCGAGGAGTGGGAGTGATCAGAGCCCCATGGCTGACTCCACTGCACCCTCCTCACTTCTCTGTGGCCTCATCAATGCGGCCAACCGGTACCTGACGGCTGAGCCCTTCCGCTTCCAGGTGGTGGCCACGGGCTCAGTGCTGCGGCCCCGCCAGGTCTGGGGGCTGCGCTTCCTGTCCCCACAGGGAGCCGGGGCAGTTGGGCAGGGCGAGGAGGGTGGGCAGCGGCTGCATCTTCTCAGTGCCTTGCAGCGCTTCCTGGCAGCCGATCCCAACGGCAAAGTCACCTGTGACCAGGAGAGCCCAGGCCCGGGTGCCCTCTTCCTGCTGCGTCAGTACCCGGATGGCAAGGTGTGACCTGCACTCCCAGAACTCCTTCATCTGTCCCCCACTCTGTCCCCCACCTTCCTGCTGAGACAGCACCCGGCCTGAAAGGGAACCTCCACCTGCTCTCCCTCCCTATGGGCAATCCCCCAGCACCCCATCTATGGTGACCCCAGCAGGGCCCCCTTTGCTCCTGACAGCTGGGAACAATCCTGAGTGGGGCTCACCTATGGAGAGTCACTCATTATCCAAGCCTGGGGGCTCCCCACGAATCACTGCCCCAGTGTGGCTGAGGGGGAGGCAGGGAGAGTGCAGATTAGGTTGCGCGCCCTGTCAAGTCAGAACTATCTTTCCTCCTGAGCATCCTCTATGCCAACATCTTGAGGTGCTGCACCATGTTGTCTCTAAGGCACAGCATGGGTGGAGTCCTGCCCATGTGGTGCCTCTTCACCCCAATCATCCAACAACTTCTGGCCCCAGCAGATTGGGCTGGGATCACCCTGCGTCTATGCTGAAGGCACCTGGGAGGCCCCTTAGCCCCCAGAAATAATCCTGCACTGCCCCTTTCCATGGGCATGATGGCTGTGTCCCTACACTGCGGAGGCCTGGCTGGTGGTGAGCAGATGCATCCCATGGACCGGCTCAGGGACTGAGCGTTGGACACTTCTCTTTGGGCACTGCTTCCGTGGCACCTTGTGCTTCCAGCCCAGTGATGGGAGTCTGCCTGCTGCTGGTAGTAGACAAAAACTTTCCTGCGGGCCAGCTGTTGAGTGGCCTGGGGAGATAAACGGGAGGCATCTCAGCCAGGGGCATATTTTGGATGCCGTGGCTGGGAACCTCAGGACAAGCTAAAGGGGGTGGGCCCCTGAGCTGGGCCTGCCTGAGTCCCTTAGGATGTAGGCTGAAGGGAGCTAGGGGCATGATGACTCAAGGGACATCGCCTCAAGCAGGTCCTGCCCATGAGCTGGCTGGAACTAGGAGCAGAGAGCTGACAGAGGCCCTCGACGCTCAGGGGTCTGCACCGACAGAGCGACCCAGCTGTCTGAGGCACAGACAGCCTCTCCTTAGCCCCAGCTTACATATGGACCCTGAGTATTTCCCATCTCAACCCTGTCTGGGAAATGGGAGAGACACAGGTTGCTGATACCCGTGGAGGACCAGGAAGGAGGGGGCACCCATGCCGCACTGCAGCCTAGGTGGGAGAACACTCCATGCATGGCCAGACCTTCTGGGCATCCCCCATTCTTCTCCTGATGTGGTAGTGCCCGCTTCCCTCCTCCTCCAGCACCCCAGTTCTTCCTGCTGCTGACACCATGCTCCCCCCACACACCGATGCCCTCTAATGGTGGGGTCCACACTGCTGTGCCCGTGCAGAAGAGCCAACTGTGCCCCCTGTCTGGAACTGATGGACTGACCCTCCCGGCAGGTGTCCCTACAGTGTGAGCTCTCCCAGCGCTACCTGGGTGGTGCCGAAGACAACGTCACCTGCTTTGCCCAGACCGTGGGCGAGGGAGAGAAGTGGAGCCTGCACCTGGCCCAGCACCCCAATGTGCACCTGCTGAATCCCGGCAAACAGCGCTATGTGCGCTGCGACCAGCAGACCGGGCACCTGCGCTGCGACCGTGACCTGCCCTGGGGGCCTGATGCCCTCATCACCCTCCACTTTGACCTCAAAGGTGGGTCACTCAGACTCCTCCCACTCCTCCCTCCGGGTGTCTGCCTTGTTGGGGTGGGGAGGCATTGGCGAGTAAGAACCAGGAGAGGAAAGGTCTGGGTTGGTGGGAGACCAGAATGGGTGGGAAAGGAGTTGGGTGCTGGCGTGGGTGCCATGTGGGAGCAGATCTGAGGGATGAGGGTATGTGGGGGAACGGAGCACTGGGTGGGGAACGATCTGGGGGGGTAAGGAAGGATGTGGGAGGCTGGGGCGGGATGGGAGGCAGTGCATGATGGCATGTTGGGCCTGTCCTGTGTTCCTGCAGCCTCACTGGGATCCCTGTACAGCTGGGAGAGCCATGAGCCCAGCAGCAGCGGGCCATGGTGCTAACGCCCCATCTCTAACGCTGCCTCCCTGCCCTGTCTAGAGAAGAAGTACGGGCTGCAGACTGGGGCTGGAAGCTTGCTGGCTGCCGATGGCACACTGCAGGCTGAGCCGTCCCCTCACACACTCTACTCCCTGGAGCTGCGGGGCAGTCTGCTGGCCCTGCGGTACGCAGACGGCAGGTACCTGACTGGGCGTGAGGGCACCGTCAAGGCCTTCAAGACGGACAAGCCAGGGCGTGACGAGCTCTTTGCTCTAGAGCCCAGCATGGCGCAGGTCTCACTGCGCACTTGCGCCGGGGGTCGCTTCATCAGCTGCAGGCCGGGTAAGCAGGGCCGGGTAGGGAATGTGGGGCTGCACCAGGAGGGCACCACCTGCTGGCCATCAATACTGCCACACCAGCCCACACCCCTAGGCTGCTGTCAAGTCAGGCAGCACGTGCTGCAGCAGGAGGGGGCCTGGAAGCCAGACCCAGTGTATTGTGGGGAACACTTGGAAAGCCAAGCAGTTGCAGCACCCAACTGGGACCTGGATCTGGGTTCATTGTCTGGTTTGCTGTGGGACCTATGCCAAGTCACTGGATTTCTCTGGGCCTCCATTCCTCATGTGGAAAATGGGGATAATGGGCCTCCTTTCTCCCCTGTTTGCCTAGTAAACAGTGAGAACTGCAGGGCAGGGGCTGTCACCATGTTTGCATGGTCTGTAGTGCAGTGGGGCCCAGACCCTCCTGTTATCTGTATGAAACGAAGGCGTGGTCTGAAATCCTGCAGCAAAACCCCATGGTCTCTGACAGGGGTGTAGGCCATTTCCAATATGGTACCCAACGGCATATGAAAATCTGTGCCATGCTGTTTATTTTGTGTAAATCAGGGGCTACTTTTTTGGGCAGTCACCCCATGCTGAATTATACCCTTTGGGTTTGGCAAGGACCATCAATAAGTTTCAGAGTTAACAGCCCATGTAGCTGCTGGCTCAGCTGGCACTCTCCTCTCCTAGCTGCTTTTTCAGGCTGCCTGCCTGCACCCTTGGGCAGGTGTCCCTTACCCTTCATTCATATTTTCAAAGTGGGGCTTCATTAGGTGGGCAGACACAGCGTGCCATTTAGCCCTTGGGAATCTCTGCACAGTGCCAGGATCCCTCCCTCTGCTTTGATAGATGGCCTTCAGTAACTGGAGTAGATCCAACTGCAGCCAGCAGAGGGCAGCAGCGATATAGGACCAGGCTGGCTAAACATGGGGCAGGGCGCTTGACAGTCCACCAGCTCTGGACTGGCTCTATGCTGCCCAGCTTGAGACCACATGTCCCTTGCTGTCCACAGGAGCCGACATCTATGCCAACGCCATGGCCGTCGGCAACACAGAGCTCTTCCAGCTGGTGCTGAATGACATCACCAAGCAGGCCTGCTTCCGCAGCTCCTCTGGCACCTACCTAGGCGCGGTGAGTATGGCTGGAGCCAGGCGAGTGGCACAGACTGACCGATGGAGGCAGCTGGACAGACCCCTCCCCCCAGCTTTGTCCTGCAGTGCCCACTGCACTGGGTGAGCTTATTGCTGGGCCTGAGGGGCACAGGCAAACACTGGCCCCTGGCTTCCTCCTGCCCCGTTATCCAATTCCAGCCGCTCTAGAAAGCCCCATTCCAGGAGTGGCCTATTGAGAGGGTGCCAGCAGGTTAAGGGTTAAATCCCCTGGTGCTTTGAATCTTGGTCCCACCTCTGCCCAGCTGGTGCCCTCCTGAGCCCTGCCCCAGAGCCAGCTTCACTCCTCTGCCAGGCATCCTCTGCAGAGCATGTGAGTGTAAGGATTTGGGCCTGTGGAGAGACCCCTGCTGGAACAGGAGCCGCTCCTGGCCCTCCAAGGGCGGGTGCCAAAACACCCGTCCCTGCCCCCTGACGCTTTCGTTTTGCAGGGTCCCAAGGACGCTGTGGTGAGCACCAGCACCCAGGACAAGGGGGTTTGGTTCTCACTCCAGTACCAGGAGCAGAAGGTGACGCTGCGAACGGTTGACAACAGATACGTGGCCACCAGACCCAATGGGCAGCTGCTGCTGGTGCCTGAGGCGGCAGGTAAGCGGCGGGGGGGGGGGAACGCGGGGCCCAAACGGGGGAGGAGAAGTTGGCAATGGCTACAGGCCCCTCGTCTCCCAGGCCCGCATCTGCTCCAGCTTCAGGGCAGTGCTGCTCATGCCTTCCCAAGCAGGGGCTGTTGTGCTGTGGGCTAGTGTACCTCTTCCCACCTGCCCAGCTCCCCAGCACTAACTGCCCCCTTGTGTGGAGCCAGCACTGGGAGCCCCTAGCAGGGCCGTGGGGGTAGCACAGAGCCAGGGGCCAGGCCTCCCCTGCAAGGGGAAGGCATCTGCTTCCAAGTTGCTCTAGAGCAGAAATTTGGGGCCCACAGTAGCTTTGACAGAACTATGGCCCCTTCTGCTTCTGCTTAGTGCCTCTGCTGGGGCCAACTGGGGCTAATGCTGCCTGCTGGGATCTGTGCCCTCAGGCAAGATGGAGGAGTTCCTGCTGATGCTGGTGAACCGGCCCCTGCTGATCCTGCAGAGCGATGCCGGCTTCGTGGGGCTGTTCCCTGGGACACAGCGCCTGGATGGGAACCGCCCAGCCTACGATGCCAGTGTCCTGATGTTCAGCGAGGATGGCTTCTGCCACTTCATAGTCGGTGAGGCAGGGGGTGGGCAGGGACTTCCTGCCAGTGGTTGGGCTGTGATGAGCAGGGTTGTGGTCACACCATGGGGAATAATGAGGGGTCCCTACTAGGGGCTAGGGTGTGAGGCTGCAGGGGCTGGGGTATGCCAGGCAATGGGGTCTCCCTATTGATGGGGGTGCCAGGGAGTCCTTGCCAGGAGGAGGACAGGGAATCTCCCCCTGGAGGGGCGGGGGTGGCATAGCCACGTCTCTGGATGATGAGTTGCACAGGCTTATCCCTGACAGGCCTGGGCATGTCCCTATTAGCCCCATCTCCTCCCCTTTTCATCTGGCACAAGTAGCCTGCACTTCAGGGAAAGAGGGAAGCACCCTCTGTCCCTCCCATAATCCCCCTGGGGGCAGAGTCCACTCCGGCCCCAGGCCCGCAGCTAGTGCTCACTCTGCAGCAAAACTCTGGTATGCATCTCTCAGAGCTCTTTCTGACCTGTAATGTCTTGTAGCAGTGCCTCCCCCAAGTTAACATGCACCCAAGTGTGCCCTTTACTCTGGGTGCCCCCCCTGCCCTTATGCCACCCCATCCATTCTGAGCCACATCACAGAGTCCTAACTGCCCATTTGGCCCACAGCCAAGAAGTACTGGAGCCTGGACAAGGATGGACTGGTCATGGCGAGTGGGGACCGCCCCAGTGACTTCACGCTCCAGTTCGTTTCCTCCAGCTGCCTTGTGCTCAAGGCTCCTAACAGGAAGTACCTGGTGGCCGAGGCAGGAGGTCGCCTGTGGGCGGGAGCTGTGGATGCAGCCTCTGCCACACCCTTCCGCTACTGAGGGCCTCTAGCCCCTGCAATAAACTCCTCCACTGACACAAGTGCAGCCTGCTGTGCGGCTGGGAGCCCCGCCCTCCCTTCCCATTAGAGCAGCTCCCCATTGGGATCTCTGCTACTGGTCCAGCAGCACCCCCTCGACAGTGGGTCAGGGCAGACAGTGCAGGCTGGCATGGGCCTAGCCTGTTTCCCCTGGAGCCAACTGTTGGGAGGAGACATGGCCCGTGAGGAGGGAAGCAAGTTGGTGGTGTTTCTCCTGGCTAGACCAGTGCTCTGCGGTCAGGGAGCACCCATGGGCCCTGAAGTGGGTGCAGGCTGGCAGGGATCCCACACCAGTAGGCTGGCTGTTGCTGCCCTCTAGTAGTTCAGGAAGGGAGGTGTTTCCTTGTTGCCCCTAGGGCCTAGAGGTTTGTGGGAGGGATGAGGGCTTTTCCTTGCTACTGTACCTCGGGCGAAGCCCTGCTCTAGTCTAGTGAAAAGGCTCCAGGCAGTGGCAGTAGCAGAAAAATAAATATTTATTGGAAAATCCTATTTACTCAGAGGACAGGGTAGGAGGAAAAAGTGCCATGAGTCACTGCTATGGCGAATAACACTGGACGCACCTCCTAGTCAGTCACTGCACACATGCGCTAGTCGGGATCTCACTGAAACTCACACCGGGGCTGAATTAGGATGGCTGCCCCACCCCTACCCTGCGGAAATGGGAGGACACAGCAGGTGCAGGCATGATCCATGGGGCGTGGGCTGGACCAGGGGCCACCTGGCTTTGTATTCGTAGGCTCAGACAAGCTCTAACCCCTGGCTGTAGGGTCCACAATGGGACCCATGACAGCTCCGAGCTGCACACCGCTGCTCCCACTGCCCGGCAGAGGGCAGGGCCAGCAGCAGGTGAGTGAGGCCTGGGAGCAAGGAATAGCTGCTTTGTGCCTGCAGGAGGCACCAAATTTGGGATGTAAGTTGAAGTCTCTCGCCAAGTCTCTGGGAATGACAGGAGGGGCTGATGTGAAACTCTGCTGCAAGAGGCCACCATTAGATGCCACCATCAGACTAGCCACGGAAGGGAAGAACATGTGGCCGCGGTCCCAGATGTTGGGGCAACGCATTGCCTTTTCTGGCCCAGAACAACCTGATGGAGTCTCAGTACGTTTCCACTCTAGAGGGAAATGAACAGGGTGAAGCCAGGCTGTCACTAACAGAACCTCAGCAGCCTCTCAGATCCCACCCCGTGAGGGGCTCTGGCTGGGGAGAACTTCCCACAGTGAGCCACATCCCTGGGGACCCCTGTCACCTCAACTGCTTCCCCACTCCCAGGGAGAGGCAGCCAATCAGAGGAGAGGAATTCAGATGAGGAAACTGAGTCAGGGCAGTTAGGAATAGAACCCAGGAATCCTGATTGCCAGTCTTGTGCCGAAGCCGACCGCCCAGTCTTTCATCAATGTCTTCCCTCCCTCAGCCCGCCTCCACCACAGCCTCCCTCTTTGCCCATCACCTAGTTATTCCCTTCCATTTCCACTGGCCCATGAATGGTCCAAGACTCCCCCATCCCCAGTGCTCTTCCACCCCTTGGATCCTGCCTCCCTCTTGCCCAGCTTGTCCAGCCCAGCTCCTACCCCACACTCCATTCCCCCGGCAACTCTTCCCCACACACTCTGTCACCCTTGCAGTGCTGTTGCTGCGCAGGGCAGGAGGCAGCAGATGGGGTACCTGGAGAAGGAGGCCAGCGTAAGAATGCCCAGGAGCAGCTCGACAGCATAGAAAAGCAGCAGGATGGCATTGAGGATGGCCTCCAGCCGCAGGGCATAGGTCTGTAGCAACAGGTAATAGGCTGCCATCACCGCTGCCGGGAATGTCAACGCCAAGCTGATGGAGAGTGGCACCTTGCGCTGGCACAGGTTCCCCTTTGAGCCTGCCACAGGGCACAGTTAAATGAAGCAACCCCTCCCCACCCTGCAGCCATCCACACATGCTGACAGCTTTCTGGTAGGAAAGGACTGGGGGGACAAACTGGATGAGTGGGACAGGGAGCCTAACCCTTCTAGGGCATTGGCTCCAATCCAGCCTCTGGCAGGGAATGGGACAAAGGGCTTGCCCTCTTCTAGGGATCTGGCTCCAAATTGGCCTCTGCTCCAGAGGTCAGGCAAAGACCTCTTCAGCTTTAGGCACTAATCAATCTCCAAGCTGAGTGACCAAAAGCCAGTCACGTGCTGCCTGCTTGGTGGCCCATGTAAAATCAGGGCACCAATCCAGCCCTCTCACAGGTTTCTGTCCACAGGGGGCGGCCTGCCCTGTTGTTCCACAGCCATCTGTTAGTCTTCAGGACTCACCAAAAAATATCCGAGTGACTTCAATGCCAAGGTAGAGGAAGAGCATGACCAGATCCAGGGCCAGGTTGGCAGAGGGGTATGGTAACAGCAGCCCTGTGAGACAAAAGTCACCTGTTTCAGGATTGCCAGGCCCACAAAGTCTCTCCCTGGGGTGCCACTGTCCCTCACCCAGTACAGGCCCCCAAGGAAGGGGCAATGGCTGTGAATAGCTAGTGCATCTCAGCCCAATGCCATTCCTCCAGGGACAATGCATCAGCTGGAGAGCCCCAGAGAGTTTCCAGCGAAATGCTGTGGATGTCAGTTGAGAGATAGCCTCATCTAATTGCTGGCCCTTGCCCACATCTGAGCCAAATGCACAGCTAATGGCTTCCGCTCACCCCTCCCCTCACCCAATGCAGCCCTGCAAGGGGATGAAGTGGCTGAAATGTATGGGTGGGCGGGGGGAGACCTGAATGGCTATGGGTGGAATAAGTCGGCTGGTGTTCCACTGGACGTGTCCTGCCTGCCTTGCCCCCAGTCAAGTGGCAACCGATGCCACAGCAGAGCCCCTGGTGACCAGAGATGCCGGGGCTGGAATGGCAGCGGAGGGAACTCACCTTTATAGATGAATATGAAGATCTCCAGGAGGAAGTAAGTGGCATAATACCATCCATTAAGAAACAGTAGGATTTCCAGGGGTGTGGAGGAGAGCTGGCGGCCTAGGGGATGGACAGATGAGTAGCATAAGCGGGCCAGATGTCACTCCCCATGCAGCCGTGCCAGCCTCATTTGTCTTCCAACGGGGGCAGAGGAAGCAAGAGGGGCTAAGTGACTGCATTAATCCTTAACTCCCCATGGAACTCCTGCTCTTGTAGGCTGAGGGGTTTGTATGGCTCTGTGAGCTAGGCTGAGCACCAGGGAATGACAGAGGAAAGGTGGTCAAGGCACTTGCCTGGACACCCTTCCCAATTCTGCAACAGGCTCCCTGCATGACCCTGGTCAAGTCACTGGAGGCAGATTCACTTACCTGCCTCTTTAGGCACTTCAAAATCTGACCCAGACTCCCTGGGGCTCAGTTTCCCATCTGTAAAATGGGGTTAAAAACTCTCCCTTTCTCCCATCTTTGTCTATTTTTGTTTCATTGGGGTAGGGGCTGGCTCTTGCAGTGCAACACAACAGAGCCTTGATCTCAGCTGAGGTTGCTGGGTGCTTCTGTGATTTCAGTGTTTAAGGCCCAAAGGGATCCTGGAATCTGACCTGTACAGCTGCCACCTGCCTCTGACCTCACATCTGGCATGAGTCCAGTCACTTGTATTTGACTAAAGCATCTTCCAGAGAGGTGTCTTGTGTTGATGTGAATCCCCCACATCCCGGGTCATATGATCCCGCAGTTCATCCCCTCACTGACAGGAATGCATCCCTTCTATCTAATTTTACTTTGCCTGGCTTCAGTTTCCAGCCATTGGGTCTCAGTCGGCCCTTCTCCACTAAACGATCGAACCCTTCAGTGTGCAATATTTTCTTCACAGGAAAGATACCGATGGACTAATCAGGTTAGTGAGATACTGCCTCGCAAGGTGTGACCCCATTTCCATTCCAACCCCTGCTGGCTGGAGCCCTGTGCTTTGCGGGGAGGTTTCCAGGCCCAGGGTTGGAGGGTGACCTGCTTTTTAGCACAGTTTGAACCAGGATTGGGGGCAGCAGGGGTGATGGTGCTTTGGTGCTTTCCTGAGATATGAACTCTGGTTATTTTTATTTTTAAACCAGCTCATGAAGGGACATTGGGCAGGGACCCCACCTCCCACCCCAGGAGAAAGAGTTGGATGCAATCAGGGAAAAACAGGGTTAGCTTGAAGAGGTAGGGGAGGACATGGCTCCATCTACGGGGCGGAGGAGGTAGGCGGCCCCCGGGGTGGGGTGGGGTGGGGTGGGGAGGAGGTCAAGGGCCCTTCCCGCGGGGTGGGATCACGTGGCAGCCCCCAGCAGGAAAGCGGGGGTCACGTGGCACCCCGTGTAAAATATGCGGGAGGGTACGCCCCCTCCCCGAGTTTGGGGGTGTCACGTGCCTTCCCTCAGAGATGAAGGTCACGTGGCACCGTCCCTTCCCTGGGATGCTGCCCCCCCCGGCCGGTGTTTCCCCGCGCTCGGCGAACTGGGGGGGGGGGTCCCCTGACACAGCTGGGACGGAGGGAAATCCGGGACACCCCTCTCCCCAGCCCTGCACTTACTTCTGGGCGCCATCTTCCATCTCCATGGAAACTGTCACCTAGCGACATCGCTTCCGGGAGCGCAGGCCGGGGAAGCGGAAGTGCGCAGCTCGCGCTCCATCCCCATGGCTCGATGGTACTGGAGGACTCCGGTCCTCTGCCCATTGGTAGTGTAGACGGATCAATCCCGTCCGCTCCCCCCGACCCGGCTGCAGACGGAACACATGGGGTTCACTGGGGGGGTCTCGCTGTGCCCATCACCCTGGTCAGATACCCAGCACGGCTGGACCCGTGCCTCTGTCACACTGAGATCGTTCAGCTAGCCTCTTCTAGAGCAGGCACCTTGGTAACTCTGCACTGCCCAGTGCCATGGCACTGATCCCATCCCGCTGCACCCTGGCCTTTAGCGAGGCTCTGCACCCTGCCCAGCCCTCCAACAGGCACTGGGGGGAATTCAGCACATACAGTAACCCCTGCTGTGCAACGCAGCTGCATCATTGCAAAGTAGGAACGCACACCCTATTGCTACCAGCACCAGTCAAGATGTCCAGTGTTGTCTTATACTGTCTCTTGCTAGCTCAGCAGGGCCCTGATCCGTGAGTGGGAATGACTCAACATCACAGGCAGCTCAGCAGCTGCATGGAGTGTGTGTCATCACCATTGGACTCCTTCCCCCAGTAGGGGAATTTGCTGTAATGTAGAGTAGGGCAAAACAGTGTCTGTGGTGGGGAGATGGAGATGGCACAGAAGGTCATACTTCCCTAGGATAGAACAGGGCTTGGGGATAAGGAGGGTGCATTCCCCCGTAACCCCCACAAGGAGTGCGCTGGAAAATGAAGCCAATTTACTGTCTCATAATTTATAAAAATACACAAATACAAAAGGAAGATCTACCACCAAGACAGAGTTTCCACAGGCCTAATGCTGCACAGCTAGGACTGGCTGAATTGAGGCACCTCATCCCACTGGAAATACAAAGCCAAGGCTGAATGGAGCTGATGCTGATGGGACCCTATTGGTCAGGTGGTAAACAAGCTGTGCATAGGGCTGAGGGAAGGACTGTTCTGGAGAAGTGGAGCCATGCTGCGGTTACAGAAGTCCTCTGCCAAACCTGTTTGGCACTTCAGCTTTCTCCTCAGGGAGCTGCAGCTGGGTTCAGAGAGAAGGGAGTGAGGGCAGCTCACTGATCCAGAAGGGTGGAGTGGAATGAGGTACCGGTGGTGAGGAAGAGTATGAGTGGGCATCCAGCAGGTGTGAGAATGACGTCTCTTGCCAGGACCTCGCCATCCTGCTTAGTACATGGGATGGAGCATGAGACCAGGTTTGAGAGAGGGCAGCCTCTCAGACAGCCAACAGAGAGCGCAGGGGGAACAGAAGCAGGTGGAATAGGAGGCTCCGTGCCAGCCAGCTGGAAGCAGCCACAGTTCTGGTGTCTGGGAAGCCATCAGCTGCGGACCTGAGCAAATTCCTTGCGCAGCCACAGGGAGTCCTGGTAGAAGCGGGGGTCACCCAGGTGCAAAGCTGTCCTCTTGTAGAAGTAGCAGTATAGCACGGCCACTGCGGACAGCGAGAGGAGAGTGAGACAGTACAGCCGGGTGAAGAATGTCTCCCACACCCCATCTTCTGTTTATTGGATCACCCCAGTGTGCCCTAGGACATCCAGGGCAGGGAGAGAATAACTTTGGGGGCTTCCACCTCACTGAGATCCAGCACCCACGGGAAGGGGTTGGTATGGCCCATGGGAATGGCGATCTGCTACTAAACCCACCCCAGGCCTGCAGGGAAGGCAAATGGGACTAGCCCAGGGCCAGCTCTGGTAGCTCTGCCCTGGGACAATCACTGCAGGTGGTGTGCATGGGGCTGTACGGATGATTCCTGGGCAGGGTTGGGGTCTGTGATGGAGCTTGGCCCTTACCCAGCCTCTGGAACACAAAAAGGGCCTGCAGCCCATCCGTCCACACAAAGCTGGTGGAGTTTTTCCAGCGTAGGTTCTGAAGGAGAGAGAGGCACAAGGGACATCAGGGACAGGAAACAGCCATGGAAGTGCCTGCCTGGCCCACCACAGAGCTCAGCATATTGGATCCCTTCACTCACATTCCCGGGCCACTCCATTCAGTTATATTCCATGTCTCTTCCTCCAGCTCCCCGGTGGGAAGCAGTTCCCTATCTCCTCAGGATTAGAGAACTCTCCCTAGTGGCTGAGCCCCTTGGCAGGGGAGGAAATGCATTGGTCACTGTATTGATCCACTTTCCAAAGCGACCCTTTCCCAACAAGAATAACTCCCCCTCTAAGCTCATCCCTGCAGCGCAGGCGGCTAGAGGCTGGGCAGAGCTCCTCCCTACCACCGGGGGTGAGTGCCAGGGAGCAGCTCAGGGAGCATACAAAGGTTAATCAGATCAGCGGATTTCTACAGAACACCAAGACCTAGTCTAGCTTCCCAACACAGATCCCAGAAAATCCTCTTAAATCCTGCTGCCCAGCTAGGGCCCCTGGGGAGTGCCATCCAGGGGAAGCTGCCAAACAGAGGCCCTCCTAGTTACATACACTGGCTCCTCAGAGAGATGGGGTCTGGCAGCCTGAGCACAGGGCTGGGAGTCAGGGCACCCGGCTTCTGTTCCCATGGGTCACCTAGGCCCAGCTCCTCACAGGTACCTATGTGCCTAACTCCCACCCATTTCAATGGGAGTTAGGCACCTAAATACCTTTGAGGATTTGGCCCTTAACCCCTCTGAGCACAGGGTCTCCCTCTGTACAGTGTGTGTGGGGGGATAACAATGCTGGGGGAGGTGCTTTGAAATCCCTGGCTATAGGGTGCTAGAGAAGGGCAGAGGGGGGACCACGGTGGAGGTGTTGCACTACATTCAAAGGGAGCTGGTAACAGGTCAGCAGTGCCTCACTATGATGCCTGGTCCAGTCATGTTAAGCGTCACTGCAGCTAGTGGTCTCATTCCTGACATTCTGCAGCACCAAATGGTCCAATACAACACAAGGGACTGGATTGCTATCACGTGGCAGTGGGACAGTGACTCAACTCAGCTCCCTGGCCAGCCCAGTTGTCACTCTGGCATCTGAGAGTCAAGTAGCAGCACCAGCAGAGAAATGGGATTTGTGGGGCTGGCCCTTTAAGAGACTGCGACTGGCACAGCAGGTAGCAGAGACAGACTCTGAGCAGCAGGGGAAATCGAAGGGCAGGAGGAGTTCCTAAGTGACAGGGCAGGAAAGAGTTAAGTGGAGTGGCGGGGAAGAGATGGTTGGGGTCCTGAGGATGAGTGCAGGCAAGGGAAGGGCACAAACAGAGGTGCCAGCAGCATGCTCCTGCTAACCCAAGCTGGGAAGGACCCGCAGCCTCTGATTGCTGAGACCAGCTGCAGTCTGAGCGCTGGCTCCTGGCGAGGATTAATCTCTGGGTCTGCCGTGCGTGGCCACGGACGCTGCTCACTGAAGGATTAGCCTTGTTTGCGTGAAAGCCATTGCACAAGACACTAAAGTAGGTTTGTGAGCTATCCCGACCAAGTACTGACCAGGCCTTGAGCAGAACAATTCCACTCTCCCAACCATCCCAGCTGCTGTCCCTGTAAAACCAACTTCATAGGGCTCCCTGGACAGGATCCAACTCAGGAGGCACTTGTTGGATCATGATCTGAACCAGTGAGACCAGGAGCTGCTGCTCAGGTGTGAGCTGGACAGGGAAGCAGAAGGATTTCAAAAGGGTAAAGGCTCTCAAATCTTCTTGTATCGCCCTCTCACGGGTATCACATTTGAGGACACAGGTCAATTTCCATGCTAGTGAGGACAGTCTGACTCCAGGAGGGTGTTCTCTGAGGCCTGGCTTCTGCTGAGCAGTGATTTAGTTTTAGACAGAGCAAAATCCCTTCAGGAGCAAGTAATGGGATATGATACAGACCCGCCATGGCCCCAGTTGTGCAAGAAGTGGGTGGGCTACCCTCCCAGATGGATCAGTGCAGTCATTCCTCCCACCTTTTAGGAGGGAAAACCTCTGATTTTCCCACTCCTAGCATTCTGATCACCCCCGGGACAGCTCCAGGGGGGCAGAACTGATGTCTCTGCCATCCTCTGGACCCAGCCTTCTAAGGAGGAGTTGGGTTCAAGTGCCTATTGAACCAAAATGATCCCCCCTCCAAATAAACTTTCACTGTGGAGTTGCCTCCCCCAGCCATGTTTCCTAGTCTGGCATCAAGAAAGCACAAGGCCCAGAACATCAGCATGCTCTCTGCAGTGGGGTCTCTCTTAAAGTTGCTGGGAGGTCTGCTCACAGATTTGCAGAGGATCAGGTCCTTGAAGAGCAGTAGCTGGCTGTTCTGCCTAGTGGGAGGAGCAGCTCTCCTGAAATCTGACAGATGGGATGGCCTTCTTCCCAGTCCCACAATCAGTCTCCAAGAAGAGAGGGGGAGGCTGGGGAAGCACAGCTGCTCCCAAAGAAAGGACATGATTTGGGGAGGAACAAACCTCCCAGCTCAGCTAGAGAAGTGCTGCATGGAGTTCCCTCCTGCTGCAGCCCCCACAAAGGAAATTGGACGTGTGTCCCTCCTCCCCTTCCTCTCCAGGCCCAATGCCCCTGCTTGAGGCACAGGGTGAATCCAGGCTCAGAGTGGGGGGTGGGAGGACTCTGCAGGGCTTAGCAACAGCCCCCCATACCCTCACTATTCTCCTGACAGCACCCTGACATCTCCAGGGATGGTCTACTGCAGTAATCCTCTCCTTCTGAAGCTAGAGGGGAAGAGAGGTCCCCTGAGTGAAGCTCCATCCTCTCCAGGCCTAGGGTTGTGCTTGTCTTCTTCTCAGGATAAACTAATCTCTAGCAGTGGGGGCAAGACAACACACGTCTTACAGAGTGTGGCAGGATGGGCTTCGTGCATTATGGAGGATTTTGGCCTTCTTCTAACCTTCAAGCCAGAGGGGGTGCTAGGAAAGCAGGTAGGTCAGTGTCTAGCTGGGGGCTGCTCATCAGGCCAGTTGGTTGTTCTAGCACTGCAGGAAGTGGGTATCACACCAGATGGACTAGGGTCCCAGCTGCTCCAGAAAGGGATGGGCCACCCACTTAGACAACTGAGCACAGCTGAACCTAGGTCCCCTATGACAGCCCAGAGCCCAGCCCAGCCCTGCCTTACCATGACCCAGATATGGAAGGCAATGCTTAGAGCCAGATAAGCTGCCGACAGGACGATGGTCCCTTTAAACTTGTGGAAGAGGAGGTTGACCAAGCCAGCCTGGAAGATGAAGGTGTTGAAAAACATGAGGAAGATGATGATGATGTTGAAGAGGATGGCGATATCCTGGATGCTGTGGGGAGACAGATGCCATGAGATCCCAGCCCTCCTTGGGGCCCAGCATTCACCTGTCATTGGGGAGGGCAGCATGCTGGACACAGCAGCTAACACAAGAACTGCCCTCTCCGCAGGGGGTGTCCCAGCCTCTCCTGCCTACAGAGCGAAACCCAAAGCCTGTGGTGCAGCAATGCTGTGCACCAGGCCCCTGAGACGAGAGGCAGCGAGCTCAGGATGTTTCCTCTGGCTTGGGCAGCCCCTCCCACTGCAGTAATTTGCTGCTTTGATAATTGATTGGGCAGCCAGCCATTCCTTCCCAGATCTTTATGTAACGGCCACTTGGTTTAGTGCCAAGAACACAGGCCAACTCTTGTAATAGAGCAGCTGTCCACAGATGAGTCCCTCCCTGCAACTACACCCCACTCCCGCTCTGACAAAGCTAGCTAGTAACTGATGCTTCAGAGGAAGACAGTCAGATACTGCTGTGCACAGTGGGGGAGGGACGATAAAACCCTCCCCATGTCTCCCCCCTCCACTCCATCACCTGTCTGTCCTCTTGTCCCCCTTTCCCGTCTCCCCTATCAGATTCCCAATTTGTTTGACTACCATGGCAGTGAGCTAGGAAAAGAACCCTGGGCTCCTGACTCCCAGTCCCCTGCTCTAACCACTAGCTTGCGCTCCCTCCCACAACTGAGACATGAACCCAGGCTTTCCAACTCCAACCACTAGTCCCCTCACATGAAGAGCACAAGCTGGATAACAGGGGCTGCACGGAGCAGCTCCGAGAAGGAGTTGACGAAGAGATCATAGAGGAGTAGCAGGAACTGCAGGGACAGCACCAGGCTGTAATTACTGGTCCGGAGCATCGTCTCTTCCCAGAGCCGCAGGCCCTCAGCATGTGCATCCCAGAGACTGAAGCCAGCTCATCCTTAGGGCCAGAAGGGCTTAGCGTCCCTTCCTGCACCACAGCGTCTCCTTGCTCACAGCAGCTGAGTTCTGGAGCCTAAAAGGGAAGGTCAGAGGGGTTTATCTCCAGCAGGGCCTATGGCAAATGCCTACCCAACTTAGGCATGAAGCTGAAGCTCAACAGAGCTCAGCTGGGCCAGGCGTTCTTGCCAAACTGCTTCACGTGGCCTCCAACCAGTGGCTGGGCTCAAACCCAGCACGGGACCTTCTTAGCTTCAGCTACTCAGCAGCCAAGCTCCAGGCTAGGGAGAAAAGATATTTATGAGAGAATACCCTTCGGGGTCATAGCAATAGCGCTGGACTCCCCTCCCCCGAAACACAGGCGCTCTCCTACCTAGAAGCTGCAGGCATACCAGGGAGAGGCTCTCAGGGGCATCATGCAGAGCCATGCCCTAATCCAGGAGCCATTCTCCCACAGACTCTCTAACCTGTGGGTCAGAGTCAGAGAGCTCAAGAGCTCTTGTTCTGTCTGAGAAGCTACTTCAGGGTTATGGCTGGCCACTGACCTGTGAGAGGAGACAAAGAAAGTAGTTCGTGGTTGGGGGCCCGGAAGGCACCCTGACCTGGAGGAGGAATGGGAGGAGACAGCATCTTTGTGGGTTACAGATGCCCCTAGGGGAGAAGGGGCTGATCATAAATACATTTGGGGTTGGGACTGGGATCCAGAGGGGGCACAGCCACACTGACAGGAGCATGATGGGACACAGAGTAGGGTGGAGGACAATGGAGTGATCCTGTCAGGGGCAACTCATGCCCAGCCTGAGCCTGCGAGCAGGAGGACCCATCCTGCAGATCCAGGATCACCCCAGAGCAGAGAGGAGACAAGGGAGAGGAGCCAGGGCAGGTCTCACTCACCCCTGGGGGTGGGATACGGGTCCGTCCACAGGAGTGAGAAACGAGGAAATGAAATCAGAGCCAATCCCCACTTCTCTGATTGCTACGGGGGTTGGGGGGAACCAACTGCAGATGGGGTCACAGACGGGTCACGCCCACTGGTGGTGGGGATGTGGTACAGGGGGACCGCACGTAGGAGGGGGCGGTTCTGGGACACCGCAATTGTCCGATCCTCTTAATTCGGGGCCTCGGGCCACTCGGGAGCCCGGAGCTTTGGCTCCCCACAGGGACCCTCGGTCCCGCCCCAGACACCGGCCCGGCGAACCCCGAGACCCCCGGGCCGCGCGTGCGCAACCAGAGCGCAGCAGCCAATCGCGCCCCCACCACCCCCAGGTCGCAGCTGCCTGAGCCGCCCCCACACGCACCTTGGGGCGCCATCTTCCATCCCCATGGAGACCGCACAGCCATCAGGGGCGGGCGGCAGAACCGGAAGCCCTCAGAATCTCAGCTAGATTGGCAGAGCGGCCGCTCTCTATGGTGCTGGAGGACCCCTCGCTCCTGGCCTTTTCTGACCCTACCAGCTAACTAGGTCTGCCCACCCAGCTCGTCACCTCTCGCGGGGGATGGGGCTAAGAGCCTGACACTTGATATGCATAATATTTGCATACTGGTCACTGTCCCCCCAGAACTCCCAGTTTGTGACTGGCCCCTAAGCAGCTCCCCAATTCTCTTCCTGCCCCCAAATTCCCTGCCCCCCTCCAGCATAGTGTGATAGAGATGTAGGGCTGGAACGGGGAGGGCCCTCCAGAGATCACCTAGTCCAGCCCCCCTGCACTGGGGCAGGACCAAGTAAACAGTGGTTTTCAAACTTGGGGTCATGACTCAGTACTGTGTCTCAGACCCTCAGGCACTGGGTCACAGCATCCCCTGCTGCCACCACCAAAAGACTGGAATGCATTGCTCAAAGATGTACTTGTTGGGTCAAGGACATAAATGTGTTTTTTTCAACTGGGTCCTGAGAAAAAATGTTTGAAAACCACTGACTTAGAGCACCTCTGTACATGGCCAAACAAAACAGTCTGGCCTCCTCCTAAAAATCAATCCACCTGCACAAATCAATTCCTTCTTCTCCCACCCAAAAAATCAGTCAACAACAACCTGCTATCTGCAAAAACACACAAAATCAGCATCCCCTAAATGCTTATCTTCGGGCTTGGATTCCTCATCACCATAGCAGCAGGCTCAGTCCCCCTTTACAGCTGCTTGGTCTGTGCTGCCTCCCTCCTGGTAGCACTGCTTCTCTGGCAAAGGCAGCTGTGGCTGCTGCTGCATTTTTCCAGCCTTGCAAGGCCTTCAAGCTGCTACTCTGAAGGTGAGAGAGAGTGGCGAACAGGGCTCTCTCTTCCTGCCCATAGTTTTGTCTCCTGCCTGCCTTGCAGCATGTGGGGGACAGGTCCAAGATCACACATCCAGGCAGAGTTCTTTGGGACACATTGACTGATGTAGCTACTTTTGAGGACCAGTGGGTGCTGTTCAGCGTCCTCTGCTCTGTGTCCCCCTCAGGTTCCCTCCATTTAGCTCTTTGACTTTCATGCCTGTTTCTGTTTTTTTTCATTTGTTGTCCCCCCTAATCAACTAAGTGAGAGTCCCAGGTTCAGTAACTCCTTCCTTTAGGCTAGGAGAGGGGCTTTTAACCACAGCCAGGCTTTTGTGCCTGCCCATGACCTGGAACTCAAATAGGAGCACCACTGAAACACAGAGGCGGGGGGGGGGGGGCATAGAAGAATTAAAAAAAAATTGCAGCCACAGTACTGTAGGTGGCATGGGTGGCCAGAGAGCCGATGAGAGAATCACAGATTAGGCAGATCTGTCTCCCCCTTCACCCACTCCATGGTGCCCCTCAATTGGGACCCTCCAGTATCCCCCCATCCAGGGGTGCTGCCCCTTGGGGATCTTCATTTCTGTTGGATGAATGCAGCCAGAATATTGGGAAGCAGCCTGGCCATGGGCTCTTGTACTATGGAGGGGCAACTCTGTATTATACATAAGAATTGCGCCCACTGTATCTAGGGTTGCCATCAGTCTCTTATTACAAGGGACAGCCCTTATTTTTTCATCTCTGTAGAACAAGATCAGGAGTTGCTGAGTGCTGCAAAAAAACAGCAAAAAATACCCCTGACAAATGTAGGTGAGTTTTGCTTATTATTATTCGTAATAAAGATTATAATAATGATAATATCAGGAGAGAAGGTGGGGCAGAGGTGTTTAGAAAACAGCCCTTTATTTTTTAAATACGATTTTAGCAACCTTAACTCTACCCAGCATCTTCACCCAGCACCTGCAAAATAAATGACACAGAAAGTGGGGGGAAATGAGTGAAACTCCCCAGAAGTGACACACGGCTCTTGGCACACTACAAGGAAGAAATAGCCTATGAAGTACACAGTGTATTCCTTGGAGGATTGTGGGTATGGAAGCAGGGCAAGATTAAGATAAAGGAGCAGTTGGCCCATGCCCAAAGGCCAAGATCCAGGAGTCATGCAATGGCATCAGAATCTGCATAGGTGGCTGGTGTGCTGAGATCACTGCCTATCATGCTGACCAATATTATCTCATTGTTTCCTCAAATGTCCTCATTTGAATTCATCATCTGCCTCTTGTCTTATACTTAGACTGGGAGGTCTTTTGGGCAGGGTCAGTCTTTTAGTTCTGTGCTTGTACAGCACTTCAGCACAATGGGGTCCTGCTCCATGACAGGGGTTGTTACAGAAGTACAAATAATGATCTAAGCTTGATTTCAATATATATATTTCAGGCCATTGAGTTTCAAAGCACAACGTGAAAGCAGGACTTGAGTATGACTCATGCGTCTGCCTGAGTTTGCAGAGAGCCAGAAACAATTGCTTTGCGAGGGGCAGCTCTCAATGGGGTGTGCTCTCTGCAACCTGCTGCTCTGGAGGTAGTCCGGTATCACCAGCCCAGCAATGGGACTGTATCCAGGGCTCCTGAACCCTTCCCCATTGCCCCTCTGCGGTTGTCAGCTCCCTCCCCGCGATGCCTTGGATCATAGATCGGAGGCAAGCGTGGCCCTGATTTCTTTTCTTCTCCCTAATCTCCGTGAGCTGGATAGGAGGCTGCCGGACGGGTGAAGACTCAAATTCCCATAATGCTGCGGGGGCCCGATTCGGAAGTGTCTGGCGCGCGGGCGGGGCTATGAGAAGGGAGGAGGCGAGCCGCCTGGAGCTCTGCTGCTCGAGTCCGGAGGGGTCCGTGGACCCTTGGAACTACCGCTCCCAGCGTGCCCTGCGTCGGGGCCGGAAGAGAGGTGCGAGCTGGAAGCAGCAGGGATCAGGGTCTCCTGGTGGGATGCGGAGGACCAGGGGTCAATTTAGGAGCACTGGGTGTCTGCTGAGGGCGCAGGAGGTGACCTGTCTCCCAGCCCAGTGTCATGGCCCCAGCCCTCACTTGGCACAAAGCCCTATCCTGGCTTTGACCTATGGGGGGTGCATGGGGCTGGCCTGGCTGCAGGGAGTTCCAGCTTGTTAGAGCCCTCAGGCCCAGCTTTGGAGGCTGGTACTGTGCAGATCCTGGGGGTCTGGCACGCTAGAAGGGTTGCTCCAGTGGGATAGAAACCGCCTCCCCCCACTTAGCATGGCCATGCCCTGCCTCGAATCCTGCCTGGTTAAATGATGTTAGCTCTAGATGCTGTATCATAAGTCCCATGATCTTAGGGCATCGGCTACTGGAGGCTGAACAAAAATCAGATCCTTTGTGTTTGATAAGTAAGTTCCTAGTCCTCATGGTTGTAGAAATAAGCTTGAAAACATGACCTTGAGTGCAGCCAGAGGTTCATACAGACCAAGGCAAATACAAAAAGCCCTATGTTCATTCACTTCACTGCGACTCTTTTTCCCATTTACACAGACCCAGGGGTGCCCAAGATACTTTGCCTCTCCTTCCAGCCTATGACATTGGTTCATAGGTTTAGGACGTCCAGTCCTTTTATCTTCAGTCTTCTCTTGACAGAGTCTGTTCATTGTATTCTTGGTCTTCCATGCCTCTCTTGCTATTCTCTTCCTCCTATACTACTTTTGCTGGTTGTTCTCCCATTGTTATATGCCCATTCCACCTCATGCTGTCCAGTTTATCTATCACCAAGAATCCCAAGCTCAACTTCTCCCTAATGTTTTCCATGCCTGCTCTGCCTCCCCTCTGCTGGCCTGTCAGTCTCCTCAGTATAGTATTTTCTACCTATATCTTTTTTTCCTTCCATTACCATAAGACCTACTGTTTCCAAGCCATAAATTAGGTAGATACAAATGCAGGGAGCACATACTTTTTCTTTCAGCTTGTTATTTAATTGCCAGTATCACAGTACTCCTGCCACTTTTTTCACTGCCATCCATGCAATTCTTTCCTCTGATACAGTTTCTCTTAAATGTCTATCAACAGCTCTTCAATCTTCCCTACTTGCACAACTTCAGTTATCTTTATCTTTATGTTTACCTTCATACACAGAGGCCCACTCTGATATGCCATTTACTAATTCCTCTTTGTTGTCAACCAAAAGTGCCAGACCATCAGCATACGTTAGCTCTTTCTATGCTTCCCCAGACTTGATTTTTCTACTAATTAACTCCATAGCTAGAAGGAAAAGCTGTGAAGTCAGCATACTGCTGTGTCTCAATTTGATTGTCACTTTCAAATTCTGAAACATAATGATTTATACCTTAGCTCTTGACTCATGATATAGCTCCTCCATCTTCTTAAACATCCCTCCCCTCTATCTCAATACAGCAAATTCCAGCTCCTATGGAACCAAGTCACATGCTTTATCAAGATTATTAAATGCTACATCACAGTTACACCCTCTTTTTTATCATTCTTCTAAATGTCGGTCTCTTTGCAAATATTGTATCTGTTTGACTCCTTCTCCCTCCTAAAGCCATATTGCTCCTTTCCAATGTTTTCCTCCACTTTGCACATCAATCTTGCCTTCAAAGCTCTCTCCAGGACTTTAAGAGGGTAATTTAACAAGGTGATGCTGCAAAAGGATTTGGATCAATCATTTCCATCAACCTTACCCTTCCAGAGAGGCACAATCAACTCTATTCTCCAGTCATCTCTGGTATCCTAGCTTGATCCCAGCAGATGCTAGGATGTGACTTTACTGCAAAATCTCCAATTGCCTTGATCATACCAACAATTATCTTATCTTCTCCAGCTGTTTTACTATTCTTCATCTTATTCAGTGCTGCCTCTGCCGCCTCTATAAAACAAAAAAGGAGTCCTGTGGCACTTTCAAAAACCAACAGATTGATTTATTGCATAAACTTTCGTGAGTACAATCTCACTTCTTCAGATGCATGAAATGGAAAATGTAGTATATAGCTGTAAATAAATGTACAGAGAAAGGTGGGTCAAAAGGCCAATTCAAACAGTTCCACGGAGATAGTTTGGTAGCCCTTCTCAGCAAAGTAAACAAGTTGTTTTGATTCAAACAGTGTGGAAGAGGGAAGCAAGAGCTGTAAGCAACTGCTGAGAAGGTGAGAATGGTAATAAAGGGAAAATCACCTTTTGTAATGTTAGCCATTCCAAATCCCTATTCAAACCCAGTGTGGCAGTGTCTAGTTTGCATATGAATTCCAGCTCTGCAGTTTTATGCTGAAGTTTGTTTTTTAAATTTTTTTTTGCTGAAGTACTGTAACTAACATGTTTTTTTACAGAATGTCCAAAAGTGGCCCAGGACTCCTTTTTGGTTTTGCTGAAATAGACTAACACAGCTCCTCCTCTGGAACTTGCCTTCTCCATGGAGATTGATACTTTCTGAGGCTTCCCCAAAATTATCAGCAGCATTTGTATCTAACAGCCCTTTTTTATTTAACGGCTCTTAGAAATATTTTTGTTAACTCCTACCAACTCCTTAGAGTTAGTCATCACAGTTTCTGTCCTTCACATATGAAAATTTCTTCTTCTCTTATGTTTTGTGTTCCTCTTTTTTTGCCAACCCCAGAACTGACTTCCTGCCATCATCTTCCCCCAGTTTTCTATATAATTCTTCAGCAACTGCCTTTTCAGTTTCCTTTTTGCCCTATTTGTGTGCATGTTTGATGGTCTCATTATCATGACCTGCTTCTTCAAGCTCTTTTGAGTAATCAACTATTTTTCAGTTCTCTTGTGCTTCAGACTTCCCCTACCCCCTTGTTCTGCCCAAATGTATTTAAAAACAAACAAAAAAGACCTCAAAGCCAATCTTACAATTTTTCACAGCCGGATCTGTAATTTTTGGATACTTGTGGTTGGTGATGTTGTGTGACTGGATTGTGATTTCTGTCCCTTTGAAGTCCTCCCAGCATCTCTGGAGCATCCTCTTTCAAAGGATTTGAGTTGGAATTGTTCCATATGGGTGGGGAGCAGCAAAGGTCCTGGTTGATCCTCCATCATTTTTTGTGGGTTTAATAGAGGAATAGGAACCAGCAGCTCCTAAGTGCTATTGGCTCTGACTAGTTGCTGCATGTGATAGATGATATGTTTGTACAGCGTCTTCAATTCAGTTTTCTCAAAGTGCTTTATGCATCACAAGCCTTCCTGGCCAGGAGGCAAGCAGCACGAGCCTCATTTTTTGGATGGTGAAACTGAGGCTGAGGGTCTACAGAGTTAGTCTGTGGCAGAGCCACCAGTACCAATGATCATGAGTGCTATAGCTGTGAATGACGCTGATTAAAAAGAGTTAGTCCTTGCCTAGAGGTACTTGACTTGCCTGATCACTTAGCAGCTTCATCTAGCAGCCACTCAGTGCATGCACAAACACACTGAGATCCTTGGCTGCAAAATGGTGCTCTTCATGTACATGCAGAAGACCATTATTGCAGAAGCTCCAAGCAGAATCTGGTGTCCTATTGTGCTGGGCATTGGATGCATAGAGGATGATGAAGACCTTGTCCTAAAGAGCTTTCAGCTCCCGGATTTCCTTCCTGACCTCAGGCATTTTAACCTCTGACAATCCAGCAGGTGGGATTCCTGGGGCCACGGATGTTAAACCCTGTGTCACTGCATAGTTAGTCCATGTGTGTTTATCTGCATAAACCAAAGTGGATGGGACTGCAGATCCTGCATTTGCGGACATGTGGGAGGAGTGACACTACTGTGCAACACAAAGTGAGTCCCAGGGCCTACTGGAGTTCACAGCCTCCCACTCCCAGAGATCAGTAGGAGGCTGTAGTGTTCACTGCTGGTAATCTCACCCATGAGCAATTCTTTTCCTCCCTTGAGTTGGCTAGGTGTATTTTTGGTGGAGGATATAGATCTCTAAGCAAATGAGCTGCTGTCCTTCAGTTCCAGAGAACTTGCTAATGTGCACTTGGTCATAGTGTTGGAATGACATCAGAGAGACGCACACACCAGCTCAGCCCAAGGCCAGGACAGGGAGTGCTGCAGGACAAAGGTACAAGTTACTTGGTTCCATAGAGGGGTGACAGGGTGAAATATAATGGTCTTTGGGTGACCCTAAGAACTCCTCAGTGCCACTTGGCACGGGTATGTATATTCTGATTCAGCAAAGAATATCATATGATGTGGGGGCTCATGCTGCTGATTCATATTGTTGCATATACATTTCACAGACAACTTTTTACGTAGTGTGGATACTGAAAAGAGGTTTCTGACGGGTTAAGGCATGGATGACAAACAGGTTTTGGCAATGTTATTGTAGCTGTGTTGGTCCCAGGATATGAGTGTGATGGGAGTAAGGAAATATCTTCGATTAGAATTCAGATTAATTTCTGCTGGTGAAAGACTAGCGTTTGAGCTCTTCTTCAAGGCTGCGTTTTCTGTCAGACAAAGGCATCTAGTCACCTGTCTGTTGACATGAGCACTGTAAGCTGATACAGTGGAAACCCAATTTACATGCAGAGTCAACAGGAGGACATGACATCAACAGGATGGCAGAGTACAGGATGCCAAGCCTCCGGGGATTACCCTGGCTCCAGGTACAAACAATGAACTTTGGGGAATATAAGGAAAAAGCGAGGAAGACTGGTAGACACTGTATTTTCCTGCACCTAGGAAGTGAGTGATCGAGGCATGTGGTTACATTCACAGAAACAGGATCACAATCCTGGCTGAACACTGCGTAGGATGCTTGGGGGAGTTGAAACATCTCTAGACAGAAGGCTGGCCTGCTCAGTTTAGCCTCAAGAAATCATGCTATGATTTTGTTTTAAATGTAACCCCTTTGTTTCCATCATCATCATCATCACTTATGATCTCTTGTATTTTTGAGATGCCTATTATCATCATTTCCACTACAAATATATCTCAGTGCTGTGGTATTTTATCAGAAGCTGATCCTGAGCTGAATCAAGCTGGTGTGTGCACTGGTCCCATGGGGATAGCAGAGCTGGGATTACTGTGGGTGTTCAGTGGAGAAGGGGCTGGACACTTCAGAGGAACACTTCAAACAGGTTTGGGGACAGGGGTGCACCAACTGTTAACCTGCAAGGCAAAGTGAGGGCTGTAAGGCTCCCTTGGCTGGTGATGACTTAATCTTGGGCACCCCAAGAACTGCCACCCTGTGTTCCACAGGAGGTCAGACTAGATGATCTAATGGTCCCTTTGGGCCCTAAAGACTCAATCTCCAGTGCGGATGGGGGGTACGGGAGGATCACAGGAACAGAATAGCAGAGTGCTGTCTGTTAGGAGTGGGGTGCAGTGGCAGAGCTGGATGGGGGTGTGACCGGAATAGGAGGGGGAGCTGCAGGGCATTGGCTGAGCTAGGCAGGGGATCAGCCCCACTGTCCTGTATGCTGTTCCTCCTCCTTCCCCCCCCCCCCCCCCCCCCATCTGCCGCAAGCTCTCTACTGTTGGCCTCAGGTTCCTTTAACTCCATGCTCCTCCCCCTCGTGGCAGCTGTGCAGTGCTGAAAGCAGAAGTTGGGAAGGTTTCATGACCTGATGCCTCCCCACAGGAAGTTCCAGGCACAGGTGCAACTGCCGGGCTGGCAGGCAGCACATATGGTGACTGTGACGGGGGCTCTCCCTCTTTCTCTGGGTGCTTGGGGGGTGGGGAGCATTTTTGAGGCTCTGAAACCCCTGAGCTGGATTTTGCTCCACCTCTGTTGTTGATCAAGTTCTGTTTGGCACCTGAGAAAGGCTGGAACCCTCCTGTGCCAGCTGGGTGACTGACAACAACCTGTCCTGCCCGCTCTCTCTGGATATCAGTGGCTGCTGGTGGGAGAGTTTCTGGTGCTGTGGGGCTGGGTCTGTGTCATGCTGGTGGGTGGGCACAGCTTCCCTGAAGCCATCTCCTGGCTGTTGGGTTTGACTGGTTGAGCGCAGGTCCTTGGACTGTGACTGCTGCAAGGCAGGGACTGCCCCTTTGCTACCTGGAGGGTGCTCTGGAGACAAATGAGAGCGCTGGGTGATTCTCTCCCCCGCACCCCCAAGGAGAGGGGCAGCACTAACGATGAATGGGGCTCTTCTCTAATTGGGAACCTAGGATTCCTGATTCCCCTAGGGGAAGGAAACAGCAGGATGCTGGAGGTACCCTCCTTTCTCCCTCCTCCAGAGTGGGCACGGGCCCCTCACCCTCTGAGCTCTGGCCCCAGAGGTTTGATTATGAAAGATCATCTCTGTCCCTGCTGTGACCCCCAACCAGCACAGGATCCATTCAGTTGGTTTCACGGCATTTGGCTGCTCCTTCCCCGCCCATCTGCAGCTTTAAGGCTGCACTTTTAAAACAGCTGTTGATCTGGCCTGAATAATTCTGGGGATCCGCCTCCTTTTGATTCTATAACCAGCTGCCTGAGACACAAGGCACGGCAGGAGAGCAGTTGGCAGAGCCTGGCACAGGTGAGGGACAGGACAAGGAGTGGCGGAGCCCAGTGGTGGAGGGAGAGTGAGCAGGCGAGGGGTAGTGGAGTCCAGTGGAAGGGACGTGGATGAGGGGTGGCAGAACGTGGTGGAGAGAAGTGAGGGCATGTGAGCTAGGGATGGTGGAGCCCAGTGGAGGGGATGGAAGGTGGGTGGGTGAGAGGCGGTGGTGTCCGGTGGGGGGCAGGTAGGTGAGTGGGTGAGGGATGGCAGAGTCCGGCAGAGGGGAGGGTGGGTAGGTGAAGGGTGGTGGAACCCAGTGGAGGGAAAGATGGGTGGACAAGGAGTGATGGAGCCCGGTAGCAGGATGGGGAGGTGGGCAGGTAAAGGGCAGAGGAACCTGGTGGAGAATGGGTGGGTTGGGGTAGTGGAGTATGGTGTAGGGCAGGTGGTGAGGGGTGGCAGAGTCAGCAGATGGGAGGTGAAGGGAGTGATGGGTAGTGGAGCTCAGCAGAGGGGAAGGCAAGCCAGCAAGGAGCAGTGGACCCCAATGGAGAGGAAGCCCAGCAGAGGGGAGTTAAACAGGGAGGCCGGGTTAGTGAGGGGTGGCAGGGCTCAGTGGAGGGCTGGGTGAGAGGCAGCAGAACCTGGCGGAGGGGAGGTAAAGTTGGTGAGCAAAGGGCAGTGGAGCCTGGCAGAGAGGAGAGGGTAGGTCAGTGAGGGGTGGTGGAGCCCAGCAAGGGGAGGTTGAGGGGCAGTGGGGCTTGACAGAGGCGGAAGTGGAGCCTAGTGGGTTGTGCAATGATTTGCTGAGAGTGCACTGGGGCAGTGGTTCTCAGCCAGGGGTACATCAGCTTGCCCACATTTGCCTAGTTTTACAACATGGTACATAAAAAAGCATTAGTGAAGATAGTACAAACTAAAATGTCCTGCAGACAGTGATTTGTTTATATTGCTCTACATGCTACACACTGAAATGTAAGCACAGTGTTTATGTTCTAATGGATTTATTTTATACTTATACTGTGGTAATGAGGAAGTGAGCCATTTTTCAGGAACAGTGTGCTGTGACACTTCTTTGTGATTTTTTTGTAAGAAAGTAATTTTTAAATGATGTGAAACTTGGCCATGCAAGATAAATCAGGCTGCTGAGAGGGGTCCAGTAGTCTGGAAAGGTTGAGAGCCACAGCACATAGACTGGGCAGTACAATCAGCTGGCATGGCATGGCTTTTTTTTCCCTGCCAGGTGCAGTCTCTGCTGGTGGAGTGATGCCCACCTTCCGGTTCATGCCGTTCGCTATCCTCCTGGGCATACTGGGGTTCCTGTGTGTGGCTTTCACAGGCTTCTGGGCCCAACACTGGCGTGGAGGCTTTGCCTGGGATGGCACTGCAAAGATGTTTAACTGGCACCCACTCTTGATGGTGACGGGCATGGTGGTACTGTATGGGGCAGGTAAGTGGTGCTGTCCCAGGGAGGTGTGTGTGTGTGGCCCATGGGCACCGAGATGTGGAAAGGGGGGTTGGTTCAGAGCATGCTGGGGCAATGCTGAGTTTGCTGGTCTCTCTCTCCTCTAGCGGTGCTGGTGTATCGTGTGCCCATCTCCTGGGCGGGCCCCAAACTCCCGTGGAAGCTGCTGCATGCAGCACTGACCCTGGTAGCCTTCATCCTGGTTGTGCTGGGGCTTGTCGCTGTCTTCAGCTTCCACAACCATCAGCGCACTGCCAACATGTACTCGCTGCACAGCTGGCTGGGGCTTGTGGCAGTGTTGGTCTTCTCTTGCCAGGTGAGTGCCCAACCTCCTCTCTGATGCCTGTCTCTGCCCCTCCTCTTCTTCCCCAGCTCCCCCTCCTGCTGTAGGCTGCCTGTACCATGGCTTGATCAATGCTGTACACCGAACTCTTCTCTGTTCCCCCTTCCCAGTGGTTCATGGGATTCGCTGCCTTCCTGTTACCCTGGGCCCCTGCCTGGCTGCCGATCTCCTACAAGCCCATTCACGTCTTCTTCGGTACCACCCTCCTCGCATTGGCCATGGCAGCATCCATCTCTGGGATTAACGAGAAGCTCTTCTTCAGCCTGTAAGTGCCAGAGCCATTTGGGGGAGAAGGTGGGCATGTAAGCATGTCTCCATTTGGCTGAGGGCTTCCCCACTGCTCATAGCCCCTGGTGTTTGGTCCAGCTCCTATCTTGCCCAATATCTTGCTTTTGATGGTGGCCCATGTGACTGGGTTCCTGGGATGGGCCACGCTGAGAAGGCCATACTCAGGACGCACAATCCTTAAAACTGGAGATTTATTCTGCAATTAGATTCACCAAACCAGTGGCAAAAGAACTTCTGCAGCACTATACCAGTTAACAAGAAGCCAGACTCAGTCCACCTTAACCTTTCCAGCACTTGGGCTCCCATCCAGACAATCCAGTCTAATACAGTGAGAGGTTATTGAAAACCCATTTCATCATACAGGAGTTTCTTACTAATCTCAAAAGATCAGACACTTACTCCCAGATCAGTATGGATCTCAGATCTTACCCAAATATCTTACTGTCAGGCAACCCTTAACAAACTAAAGATTTATTAAGAAAAGAAAAGAGTTGTAAATGGCTAATAAATCATATACCTACAAATGATTGCAAAGTCCTTATATCAGACTGGCAACAGTGATGGAATAGACCGCAGTCTTGCAGAAGTCTGACTGATAAATTCCAAAAGATCAGCAGGCTCTCAGCCCACAGTTTCAGATGCTCCTTTTAGTCATAAATCCACAGTCCATAGAAAGAGAACAGGAAAGAGGGAGAATGGAGATGTCTCAGGGATCTTGTATATCCTTTGCCATGTACGTGGGAATTTACTGTCCCAAACAAAGCCCACAGCCCCTGTGTATCGAAAGTTACTGGCCTAAGATGAAGTCCAGAGTCACAGAAGCATATCACATGCCCCTTCATGTTTTGTTGAATCACAGGGGCAACCACTGGCTCCTCGCTGTCTGAGGTGTCCACAGGAAAGGCCTACTGGGTGGGATGAGATTCTTCAGTGACCCATTGTGAGATGTGTGTCCTTAATGGGACACTTAATGGGCTGTAACTGTGTCTAGTACTGATGTAAATTCATCTGGGGGGGGTGTCAGCCAGGAACACAATACAGATTTAAGATAAAAATACATAGCCAAACCAAACAAGGAGTCCAGAGCCACTTTTAAAGACTAACACATTTATGAGCTTTTGTGGGTGTAATCCTACTTCATCAGATGCAGGAAATGAAACTTCCTGCATCTGATTAAATGGGATTACACCCACGAAAGCTCATGTAATAAATAAATGTATTAGTCTTTAAAAGTGCCACAGGTCTCCTTGTTTGTTTTGCTGAACTAGACTAACATGGCTACCCCTCTGGAACTTGTCACCATGCAAAGTACGTAGCCAAAATTCCTAACTTTAAAAACAAAGATGATCCATGGATTTGATCATATGTGACAGACTGTAACTTTTCCAGTGACACCTGACTTGATACACTTGGTATAAATTTGGTTGCAGTTGTGCAACAGTGATAGCAACTCCAATACAAAGGATCATTTTCAATCATACAGCATCACAGCCTGTACCAGAACTTCTTGGGGACTGTACAAAACAGGGCAATTCCTGTGTGACCCACCTCAGCCCCCTGGCAGTCAGAAGTTTGGGGTCACCCCCAGGATGGGTAGGACAGGGTCACCTCCCCTCCACCACATGTGCATACTGCGTGACTGAGAGAGATGAGCAACCTGCTGAATGGTGACAGCCTCAGATGGGAAAGGTCTAAGGGTTGGGCAGGCTCAGTGCAGAGAGGATGACTGAGGGGAAACGTGAGAAGCATCCCCTGCTTTAGGTAGCTGTTCAAGATGCTGCTGTTCAAGGTGGGTTAAGATGGCTGAGGCCACAGGGCAAATTCTTGGGTTGGCTCAGGATGTTCCACAATGTGAGAGAGATCCCTCTCATCCTTCAGAGGGAGATGCTGGCAGGGGAGTTTTCTGCTCTGTGGACTCTCCAGAGGGAGTTGGTAGCATAAGAGGTGAGTGCTTTTCTGCCGGTCCTGGGCTCTGAATGAAGGTAATGGCTCCATCTCTCTCTCTCTCAGGAACAGCAGCAATCAGACGATTCGCTATGACAGACTCCCCCCCGAGGCCTGGTTTGCCAATTTCCTGGGGATGCTGATCTTGGTCTTTGGTTTATCGGTGCTTTGGGCTCTCGCCACACCAGCCTGGAAGCGTCCAGACCCAGACTCGCTAGAGGCCCGACAGGTACAAAGTCCGTGTTGCTGGTGGCTAAGGAGGTTGGCTCTATGGTGGGAAGCAGGAGATGCTGGGGGTTGGGGATCTGGGAGGAGTTGGGCATGCGGTGTGTTGCAGTGGGGCAGATGATGAGTTTGGGAGGGGAAGGGTGGGAGAACACTGGAAACAAAGGCAGGAAATAACAAGAGTTAACTTGCCCCTATTCTGCCTGGAACGATGCCTGCTAAGAAACCAGAGGCTCAGCCAGTGGGGCAGATGAGGGCGGCAATTAGATAGCAATGTCCAGTACAGGCTGGTGGCACCAAAGGCCAATGCGGTTCTGGAGCTGTGGTCCTACAGCAGCAAGATCCCATCTGGAATCTGGTGCTGCACTCTGAGATGTCTAGGAAGGGTGAAAAGAGCGGGTCTCTTCTGAGGTCCCTCTAGACGTGCTCAGCAGGTTGGCTGGACACAAGCTGTCTGGATCAGAGCCTGTCATCTTTCTTCGAAAATCAGGCTGGGGGCATGTCCACATGCGCACCCCGAACCAGCGGCCACTCCCTGGAAATGCTGGCCTTGGCATGGTGCTAGGGACTGAGGCTGAGATGGTTGGGTTCCTCCTGAACCTGGAGAACTGTCTCTCAGGGAGAGGTAGGTCATTTGATGCCTTGGAAGGTCAAGCACTGGCTGAGCCCTCTAAAATGGACTGTCTGGCAACCCTGCACAAGGCCCTGCCATGTGGCCAAGATGGGAGCTCTCCCTCTCTCCTGTATGAGAACTGGGGGTGACTGGTTGGTCACCTGTCTTCAGAGCTTCTTTCAAAGCTACCGTTTCCCTCACCTGCTAATGCAACATGGTGGCTGCTTGTAGAGGCCCATGTGGAGGTGGGGCCAGTGGCTCCATGGTGGGTGGGCAGAGACCCAATCCGTGGGATGGGGAAATGCCCCCAATGTCCTGCAGCTTGTGAGCAGGAGGGCCTGGGCTGAGAGCATCATGTGCCTCTGGGACCAGGGATTTTCCTGGGTTCCTCTGCAGATGGGATCATTGCCTATAAAAGGGGGTTGGGGGGGCGGGGGGGGCACTGTGGCCTGAGAGGGACCCAGTGCTGGGTCAGGAGAGAGCCATGCTCATGGCTTGTCTCTCCACAGCCTCTGCTCCATTAGGACAAGGAAAGCAGCTGCCCAGAGAAGGAGCCGCTGCCCAGGCCTGCAGGGTGACCGACTGCCTAGTGAGACGGGCAGCTTGGTGCTCCAGCTCTCAGTGCCGAACTGTCTTCAGATCCTGTCCAGCGCAGAGCTGAGGGGAGGAGGTACGATCTGTGCTGGGTTTCTCTGACCTCACGGCAACTCTCGCCGCTCCCCAGCCTTCTGCTCTTGGTTCCTTCATGTGCAGGGATTCAGCAGGCAGCTCTGGGTGAGCTGGTCCTTCTTGCCACTGGCCTCTGTGCCTGAGGGGCTCTGACTGACTCACCACCCTGGAGCACCTGCGACAAATGTCCTGGACTCCAATAAAAGCCTGCTTGTCGGCACTTGTCCTGGTGTTAGCTCTGCAGGGGATTGTGCATAAGGAGCCTGTACTGCATGCTCGGATATAGCAGCGTGCATCAGCCCGGAGCAGAGACCTGTTGATCTCCAGCCAGATTCCCTTTCCTGCTTCTTCAGCTCTCTGGCACTTTCCCCTGCAACTCTAGGAGAATCGCCATCACTGTTAGGGCTCAGACCATCCCTCTGCTGCTTGCTTCTGAATCTTTTACCCCCCTCCACTCTCCAGCCAGCCTGGGCTACCAGGAGCTGCTGGACTCTCTGAATCTGGCTTTCCAGATTGGGCTGGGCATTGCAGATTGTCCGTGAAGACCCTGGCCTCAGTGACTTCAAAGTGACTGACTCCAGCTCCCTTCCCACAGGCCCTGCCACTTTCGTTGCATCAGGCTTCATGTTGCTTGCTTCGCAGGGGCCCCCATCATGACGAGTCCCTTCTGAAAATGTGGGTCGCCCTGTCTCTAAGCCACATGCAGCTGGAATCACCAGGGCCCTGGCACTGGCTCCTCTTTTTCTGCCAGTAACTGCTTGTTAAAGGGCACACCTCTGCTGCTAGACAGGCCCCTTTCCTGCTCACCCCTCCCTTTGCCCCTTTTGCTTTCTATGGGGTTTGTGTCCAGCCCTGGTCAGACTCCTTCCTCGGGAGCTTTTTCCCCAGCTCTCTGAGTGCAGGAAGCACATAAGTTTCCTCCTGCTGAGAGCTAGGGAGCAGGAATCCAAAGCCCGCTGTGAGACCCAGGTGGGCTGGGATGTCTGACTGCAATGTCCCTGCCTGCTCTAGGGATGCTAAGGTGGGAGGAGCTGTTTGGGGTCCGGCTGTTCACTCCTCTGCTCAGGATCCACAAATCGACTGGACCAAGCTTCTTGGGTTAGTAGAACAAACTGTCTCAGAACCCTCCCATCTGCAGCAGTTTGGATCTAGGCTGCATTTCTCCATCCTGCATGGCTCTAAAGAACTGCCCGTGTCTGTCTTTCCTACCTGGCCTGAGGTGTGTCCAGCTCTGGCCTCAGCAGTCCCTCTCTGCTGCCCTGCAGCTGAGCCCTGAGTGCCACCCCAGCCAGAATCTCCAAGTTCCTGGGCCCGAGACCATGGCTGGAGGCTATGATGCTGGGTCCACTCAGTCTCCACAGCTGTTCTCTCCAGTTCCCAGCCCAACAGGAGCAGACACTGTGAGCTGTGTCTCCTCCATGTGCCTACATGCTGCCGTTGGCATGACATTTGATTTGAGTCTGAACAACAGACACTCTGTCTTCTGACCCAGCCGGCACCAATCTCCAGCACAGCCCTTCCTACTGATCCTCCACTCGCCCTCCACAATCCAGCTGTCCACTCGAGGCACAGGATATTGGACCCCCAGCAGTGCAGATGTTTAGCTCTCCAGATTAAGGATTCACATAAGAAATTAAGGTTAAACTCTTCACCAGATCTAGGGCCAGGTATTAATCCCCCCACCTCCTCCCCTGCATTATGTAACTGGTAGGGACATTGTGGGAAGGGTTTGGTGCCCCAGATAGGGGTAGATAGGGAGTATGGCAAACTTGGGGGAGTATTTCCCCATCACGGCTACAGGGAAGTGGGCACGTGGCCCTTCCTATCCTCTCCAGCTGTGAGTTCTGCTTCTCTTGTGTGCACTATTGCAGGTTTGGAGTTGGTAGAGAGCATGATGTGCCAATGAGTCTGCAAACAGAGGTAGCAGCGAGTGAGATGTTGGGCCGTGAGCTGACATGGCTCAAGCTGAGATTGGAGGGAGGCACCGCAGGCTTCAATAGAAGTGGAAAAACTTGGGTGTGCAGAGAGAGGCAATTAAATGTCAATGAGAAGCTGTTGAGAATTGGGTCTTATGGGAGTGAAACAGAGTGACTCTGTGGCAAAGATAGCTCATGGGATGTAGCCTGGATATCCACACAATCCCAGAAAGGGGGGCTGGTGGTGGTGTTCTTGCTTATAGAGTTGACGACAAAGTGCCAACTTTGTCCATATCCTTCCTAGGTGGATGAATTGAGTCCCAGGCTGTGGCGATCTCCCTCTCATAAGCTAGGCTGAAGCATGTGGCTTCCCCAGGACTGTCTTGTGGCTCTAGCTGTAGTCCTTCTGATGTCGTTTGTGTGGAGGCTGGGAAACTGTACAACTGAATGGGCTATTCTGAAATGCTGGGGTGTGGCTGGTGGCTGGTACTGCTTTATGTCTAATGAATGGTATCATCTTGGAATTGGAGTCAGTGGGGTGCGTTCCTGGTGGAGGAGCTCTAAGCTATGTCTACGTTGGAGTTTTACAGGCACTGCTATAATTATAGCGGGGGCTGGTGTACACACAGCCATCCTTCTGTCAGTGGAGTGTGTCCTCACTAGCACTACTTCTGACGAAAGAGGCTGTATGGGGGAGAGGAGAGAGCAATTTCTCAGCTCCCACAGAGAACCCAAAGGCTCCCTGCTGCCACCACCTCCCCTGGCTGGGGTCCTGGCACTGTGGCAGCAGCAGCTGCGGTCCAGAGGAAGCACAGGGGCACGCCTGTGCTTCCCAGGGTCCTGGGCGCAGCACAGCTGAGGCCCAGGACTGCTCCCAGCCCCAGCATCCCTGCCATCACCCCTGGCTCCCCTTGTCCTGTTCACAGACTGAATAGGGTGAGGGGAGCTGATGGTGGCAGCTCTCAGGCTGCCATGCGCGGGGCCAGTCCCATCCCTGGCTCCCCAGGGAGCAGGAACCTGGAGAGGCAGGGCTGGAATTCTGAGTGCTCAGTCCTAGCACTGTCATAGCCAGTGGTTTCTCCTGCTCTGCTCAGGGGCTGAGCAGGACAAGGGGAGCTTGTGGTGAGGAGTCAGCCAGTGCGGCTCGCCCACTCCCGTGGGCACAGTGGGGTAGCCGCTGGGGCTCCCCTGACCCTGGTGACGGAAGGGATTCAGTCGCTGGCGGTCTGCAGGGGGAGAAGGTACAGTCAGGCATAGCCTGTACTCTTCCTGCTTAGCTGGTGCTATTTATTGCTCTGTCAAGGGGACTGGCCACTTCTGGGAGAGTTCAGCCCCCATCAACAGGAGGCGCTGTTCAAAAGCAGAGGAAGGGCTGCCCTTAGAACAAGGAGTCGGCTCACCCTGTAGGGGAGCTGGTCTGCACTGTGAGAGCGAGGCGGGTGAGCGCTGCTGTTACAAGAAAGGACTGGGCCATCCTCTCTGGGGCCGGGCTCTTTATTACACCCAGCACTCTGGGTAAGGGGGGGTTAATCCCAAGATAGGGACAGGTGGCCTGCTGTCCAGTGAGCAGTGGTCACAGGTGTGACCCCCACCAGCCCTGTGTTCACACAGATGAGATCCTGTCCTAGATAGATCCAGGAGGATTAAGCCACTTCCTGCCAGGAACTCCCATTGACATCACTACTGCTTGTCTTGCCTACAGAGGGTCTGGAAGTCAGGGCCCCATGGATACAGGGCGGTGGCAGATTCACCCACTCTGGCTCTGTAACCCTTCCAGCACCGCGCGTAGAATGGCCGCAGCTGCCACAGCTCCCGGGTCCGGCAGCTCCAGGCGGGCAGAGCTGATGTAACTGGCCCGGCCAGCGCCTGCTTCCATGTTCTTGGTGGCTTCAGCTGCAGCCTCTGCACTCTGCCAAGAGATCACAGGAGGGAGTGGCGTGTGGGTGGAAGTGTCCCCAGCCAGCCTCTGCACTGAAGGGACATGGGGGAATGCACGTGGACCGGGGATACAGCCAGGGCCATCCCTAGGGGGGAGCAGGGCCCAGGGCCAACCAGCCTAGGTGGGGCCCCCACCCCACCATGCTGGTGGGGAGTGGGGGGGGGGGGGGCCACGCCCTGCTCCATTCCCCAGGGACCCCGGTCCCCCCTGGGAGCCAGCCCTGGAAGCTGAGGAACAGCCACCGCGGCCCCGGGGAGTTGAGGCCAAGGCACAGCCCTGGCCCCGGGCAGAGGGGAACCGCGGCTGCAGCCCTGGGTAGTGAGGGAGCCATCCCCGGCCAAGGCTGCTGCCGCCCCAGTTGCAGCCAGGACCCCAGGTGGCCGCAGCCGGCCCAGAGGCTGAGACCCAAGCACCGGCCCTGCCCCTGGGCCTGCCTGCCCGCCCTGGGGTTGGGGAGCAGGGCCCACCTAGGGACCAGCCAGGGGAAGTTCTCCTGGCTAACCCTGCTGCCGAAGGCAGCGGGAGCAGGGGGAAGTGCGGCCGTGGGGGGGGGCTGCCGTGTGGGCCCCACACTGCCCTGCTGGGAGCGGGACAGCGCGGGGCCCATGTTACCGCGGGGCGTAATCGCCCTGTTCGCGCCCCCACCCCCGCCCAAGGACAGCCCTGGATACAGCCAGGATCTGAGGGGGATTGGCTTCCCTCCACAACTCTGCCAATGCCCTTCAATTCTGACCCATGGCCCCCTCATTATTTCACCCTTGCCCCCCTCCCCCAGCTGTGCTGATGTCCTTTAATCCTGACCCACAGATATCCTGCTGTCCCAGCCCTGCCTCCCCATGCCCAGCTTGGCCAATGCCCCCTAACACCCTGCATTTGCAAATCACGGGACAGGAATTTTCCTGCCCAGGCTTTGCCAGGGCCTGTTTTTAATGTCTTCATCAAAGACAGCACCTCCAGCGGTGCAACGCTGGGACTCTGGCTCAGAATCGCCCAACCCCACTTCCTGTAGCTTTCTCTTGCGGTGCCAAAACGCTATCCTGCCACGGCTCTGCTTTGAGACGGACAGGGTCACAGCCCCACATTCAACACCCCTCATGTGGCTGTGGAATGCATTTGCAGGCATGCACAGCCGCAGGCGCCGCCCCTTTCACTAGCTCCTCCCCATCCTACCATAGGGGTGGAGCTTGGCAGGAAGCAAGCTCTCATACCTGCACTGCCTTCGCCAGTACCAGCAGCAGGTCAGTGCCAGGGGCCTGAAGGGTGCGCAGCTCCTCGGCAGCAGCACAGAGTGAATCCAGCTGTGTAAGACAAGTGGAAGGACAGATGAGGGCAGCGATCTTGGGAGACGGGGCAATTAGCTGGGTTGTGGGGGTTACTGAGCAGTGATTGCCACACAGGTCGCTCTGAGGTTCATAGGTGAACAGGGCCAGATGAGGAATACCCCCTTATGTCAGGACTGAATGGTCTCCTTTACTCTGTGTGGTTTGTAGAGGGGGCTTCTGGAGTGAGAGGCAGGGCCAGAGCATTACCTGGTCCCCACTGTGCTATATACGCAGGGCAGCTGCTTGTCACTCACCATGGTCCTGTCCCCAGGTGCGGCTCCTCCGTACCTGGCAAAGCAATCAGTGATGAGCATGGAGCTGTGCCTAGGAGGTCAAGGGCTGCTGGTAGGGGTAGGCAGGGCCATCCCTGTGGGGGTGGAGGGGCGAGGGGGGCTACTGCCCTGGGCCCTGCAGTTGAGGAGGCCCCCACTGCCTTCAGTGGCAAGCTGGCTCAGGAGCGTGATGGGAGTGTGGGGCCTGGCCTCTAGCCTGGGGCAGTCCTGTCTCCCCAGCACTGAGGAGGGGGGCAGGACCCCCCAGGCCAATTGGCCCTGGGCCCTGTCCACTCCTGGGGACGGAAATGCCCACTGCCCTTCCTGCTTAGGGCCCCCAGTCCCCTGGCATTGCTGAAATTTCCCTCAGGACCCATGTGACCCTCCCATCCGCCTTGCAGCCTCTACTCACCGCTGCATGGCTTTGACGCCAGCCTCCATGGCAGCAGCCCAGGCTGCAGGGTCACTGTGGCTCTGCAGGGGCTGTGCGGCTGCTGTCAGGAACAGCCCATATAGCTACAAGGGAAATGCCAAACTGCTCAGTAACATGCTGCCCTGATGCAGGGGGATGGCACCAAGACATTAAGGCTCCTACACCCCCTGGGGTGATTAAACCCCCCCCACCCCTCCAAGATCATGGGGGACACTCCACAGGATCCATATACCATTCCCAATTTCTCTGCAGGACTCGTATCTTCCAGTAGGGCCATAACATGCCCCCTGATCCCAGCTAACGTGGGAGGAAGGGCAGGAATCAGCTTAATGGGGACAAACCTCCCCAAGTCCCCATCTGCAGTACTCACCGCCCCTGAGGATCCCCCCATCTTTTCCAGCAGCAGCCCGGCCAGGGAGGAGAGGAGCTGGGATGGCTGGGCAGGCAGGGGCGTTGAGTTCAACCACTCCTGTATGGCTGGAAAGACAGGCCATGATGGTGAAAGGCGATGGGGCTGGGTTCGAGAGTTCTGATCAGCCCCTTCCCAGGGAGAGTGAGGGCTGCGGGGGGCCAAAGTAGCAAGGCAGAGCACACCACTGCCCTGGGGAGCAGCAAGGATCTTGGGATCCAAAATCCTTGGGGGAGCCAGCCCAGGACCCCTGCTCCTTGGGGGATTTGGGAGAGCCACCTGGGACCCATATGCCTTGTGGGGATTGGAACCAGCATGGGACTCTGTGCTCCTGAGGGGAGAGGAGCCAGCCAAATAACCCTATGCCCTCTGGGGGGGGCACGCCATGCCCCATAGGAGCTGGTTCCTGGAAGTTCCATTAGTTTTGGAAGCAGGCAGCATGCTCTGAGTGGTAACCCCCTCCCGTACGGGGTACCCATGCCCCAGGCTGCCCAGCCCCATAGTGCCTGGTGCCCATGGCTATGGGCACTGAGGGGCAGCTGTGGTAGGATGTGGCCAGGAAGCGGATGGAGCCTCTTTTCTCAGAGGGGGCCAGGTTGGTCCTTCCCAGCTGAGACTGGATCAGAACTGACTGCCTTGTACGGAGAAATTCCCCACCCTGCCATGAGCCCGCCAGCTCCTCTGCCCTCCCCCAGAGCCACAGGGGAAAGGCTGCCACACCCCAGAGGCCAGGGAGCTGGGATCACTGTGCCTGTTGTGAGCCCCACCCTGGGGCAGCTGTTATGGATTGTGGGATAGTGGGAGAGTTGCGGGGACTCAGGACTGACCCCTGGCAGCCCGGGCGTGGGTGCTGCCGCAGTCGCCATCCCCTGCCGCGCGATCCAGCTCGTTGAGCTCCTCCTGAAGGCCCAGCAAAGTACTGCACACCCGTTCCAGAACCAGCCGCACCTGCTGGGAGGCCGGCGCTGAGGGAGGGAGGCAGTGGGCTGGTTAGATAGGGTGGTGTGCAGGGCGGATACAGCTGCGCCCCTCCCACACACAGTCTGGGCACTAGCTTCTGTGATATGTGCATGCCCAGACCTGTGTGTCCCACTCATGTCCCCTCCATCTCTAGCCAGTGCCCCTTCCCCTAGCATCACACAGCACACTACAGTTGCCCAGTCCCCTACCCCCACCAGCCAGGCAGAAAGGAGCCAGCAGCACCCTGTCCTACAGATGGGAAAACTGAGGAATGCGTTGCCTATGGTCACAGAGTGTCAGCAGCTCAGATGGGACCAGACCTTCCCCCCCCTCCAACCACTAGAGACCACTCCCCTCCCCCAGCAGAAGAGAAAACGCAGGCGAGCCCTTCCCCTCAGCCCACGCACCCTCCCTGCAGCAGGAATCCCAATGCTGCTCAGCCTCCTTGGCCCTCTGCCCATCTCAGTGCTGTACCCACTCCCTTTGCCCAATAGCAGGGCCTTGGTCCCAGCCCCCCGAACTCTGTCCGGTCAGGGGTAGGAACAGGGGCCCCTCTCCATACCTCCAGCTGGGACCATCTCTTGTGCCTTGGGTGCCTCCTCGGGTGCCGCCAGCACTCTGCTCCGGCCTGTCACAGGAACTCGGGCCAGGGTGGGCCAGGCCACAGCAGTGGTTTCAGCATCTGGGGGGCAGCAAGACACCCAAGTCAGGCCAAGAACCCCAGCCCCCTCATAGGACCTGGCTCCCAGCTGGCAAGCAGGGAGGGCTGAAGGATTATCGCAAGGCTGGCCTGAGAACACAGGGCCCTCTCTGCCTGTGGCTGATCACAGTCCATCCACCGCTGGGCCCAGTCCAGGGTCATGGCCCTGCCCCAGGAGATGCCACCACTGTAGGGCCCCGGGCATCAGCTACCTTGTCCACGTGTGTCAGAGTGGGGCCCTCTGCTACCAGTCCTTGGCACCCAAATGGCACTGTGTACCCCCCATCCCTGAGGGCTTCCTCATGGGGGGAAAGAGGGACCCTTTGTATCTCAGCCAGGGCCATCAGCCCCCTTTTCATCCTCAGCCCATTTAACTCCCATCCCTCCACCCCAATGCCAGGGAAAATCAACCCCGATGCCTCACCGATCAGTCCCAAGAGCTTGTCATCCACTAGCAGGATGGTAAGGGAGACACCGGCCATTTCCAGTGCTGTCATGAAGGCACCAACCAGGGCTCGGGAAACGTGAATGCCTCGGTCCTCTGTGGTGAAAGTGAGGGGACCATGAGGAGCGGGACAGGAATCAGAGTTTGGTGATACAGTGGGGAGCTGGCGAGTGGCTTGAAGCTGAGGAAGGGGTTGGAAAAGGGAGAGAGGGAAGGAAGCAGTCTCCCCATAAGTGGGGTGGCAAGGCGCAGAGAAACTGTGCAGGTAGACCAGGGTTGGGGGTGGAGAGTGGAAGCTGAAGGGCTTTGTGGGTTGATCCAAGCCCAGAAATCCAGGGCAGAGAGAGATCTGAGGCGCAGTGCTCAGGGATCCTAGGGCACACACTTGTGGGGAGCATGACACAGCTGCTATTTGTGGGGAGAAGAGGCAGAGATCCCACTGCACCCCCTCTCATGTGAGCTCCTCCCCCTGCATCGTCCTGGCCCTGTGTCCATTCCACCAGCTCTGGGCTAGGCACTCACCAAGACAGTGCACAGCTGCACCGGCCACCACGCCCAGCTCCAGGAAGGACAGGCCACCCAGATTGTTCACCACCAGCACCACAGAGGCTCCTGGAGGGCAGAGGAGAGTGGGTGTGAGCCCTGTCCTGCACAAGGAGTCAGGTCAGGGGCAGGGGTCACTCACCGGGCTCCAAGGCCACACGGGAGACATTGGAAGGGCTGCTCATGTGATCGAGCATCATCTTCACAATTTCATCGGCTGGCGCCATCTGCGGGGAAAGGAGGAGATGGGTTAGAGTGGGGCAGCCGCAGCCTCACGGGCAGGGGGGATGGGAGCCGACCTACCTTCATCCTACGCACGCCCGCCTCACCGTGAATCCCTGTGAAGACAGAAGAGGTCACCACGGCCTCTGACTACCCCACTACCCCTTCTCCCAAACCTGCGCCATGGGCACCCACAACAGTGACCAATGGGAGCCACCCAGCTTGGCCTGGCCACTACCCAGGGCCCTAACTAGTGGATTTTTAGGCACCCTTGGCAAGGAACACTTCAGCCCCATAGGCACCCGGGCCCTATCGGTGATGGATATCTGGACCCCCTTTGGAACCCAGCACCCAGGCCCCACCCCCAGAGAGACAGCCGTGGACTGACGGGCAGATGAATGTGTGCCACACAGACAACTGCATGGTGACAGACTGGCGCAGAGGCAGCTCCTCACCCAGGCCCAGCTCCAGCTCATCCTGAGCCAGCTGAAAGGTAGGTCCAGAACCAGGAACGCTGCAGGGGGACAGGCTCACGCCCAAGGTACCTGTGTGAGGAAGGAATGAAAGAGTTAACTCCACCTTCCTTGGTAACAGGACAAGAGCAGGACTAGGACAGACACATGGAGGCTGGGCCAGAGGGACCTTTCTGTGTTTTCAGGGAGAATGCTGAGCTCCAGGCTGTCAGCTCCGAACCCTTCTGCGGGGAGGATGGCAGAGGTTACCTGCCAGGCTGGGGCTGTGCAGGGCCAGGTCTAGAACCACATCTAGAACAGCATGCGGCACAATCCACGTTGGGTCTCGAGAGCAGGTTCTCTTGGCTGAAACATCCCTTGGGGAGCCCCTTTCTTGCCACAGGGCCACACGTCCCTCCCAGATCCCCTCCCTCACCATCAGACAGTTCCCAGGTGCTATGACGGGAGGTGGTACCTATGCACTCACCCATGGCTCCTGCAGCAGCTGTTACTCTGTGGACAATCTCCTCCAGGCTTGCTCCAGCCTCTGATAGTGCCCCAGCCACCTGCCAGGAGAAAGAGTGGGTCAGTGCCAGGCAGGACGCCATTCTTCCCCATCGCTGGCCCTGAGCCCAGCATGCAGGGCTGCAGCCAGGGCTAAAACACAAGAGGTAGCAAGGCTTCCGATTTGCATTAGACACTGAACACACAGTGCAAAGAGATGGTCCCGTCCCTAGAAAGCTTCCAATCCATGGATGAGATGAGGTGGATACAAACAGACTAGGCCCTGTGGCTACGACTCCGGGCTGGGACGCAAGACACTTGGGTTCAATATCTGTCTCCGTCAGAGTGCCTTTGAGAATCACTTCAACTCTCTGGGCCCCAGGTCCCATCTGCAGAAGGGGGATAATGACACTTTTTGGGCCTGATTTGTCTATTTCCATCCTGCACGTCTCAGGGCAGGGACCGTCTCTTGCTGTGTGTCTGGGCAGCACCTGGCTCAATGGGGCCCTGATCTCAGCTGGGGCAGGGACTGTCTCTTGTTGTGCCTGGGCAGCACCAGGTACAATGAGGCGCTGCTTTTGATGTCCTCTGCTTGCTATGAGAGACATGTAAGTAACAGCAGTAGTGACAGTCTAGGTAGGGTATTTCACCAAGCTAACAAGCACACACAGAACCACCTCCCTGCAACTCAGAGCAATGAACTCAGTGCAGGCAGCTCTGTGCTCTGGGCAAGTCTGCAACTCAAACATCTCAGCTTCTTGCTGCTTGGCCCCAAAGCTACAGTGGGCCACTGCTGCACTAGTGAAAGTGGCCAGGCTGTCTGTCCTGGGAAAGCAGAGACAACCCTGCCAGGGCCAGGGGAGAAGAGACACAAGCCTGCATCTCCAACACGTGACTGTGTCTTTTAACCTCAGGACCCGAGGCTCCATCATGCTGGCAGAGTCCTTGGCATGGTAACAGGGGCCCTGGAGGTGGACAGCTAGTTCTCCGGGACAGGGGTTGCTGATTGACCCCTTTCAGGGTATCCAGGAAATTTGACCCCAGCCAGCACAACCACTCTTGTGGCTGATAGGACAGTAATTGAAGGCTGCATGCAATTTGGATATGCACTGGGCCCTGCACAGTGAGTGGCCACAGGAGACTGATCTGCTCACAATGTTTATGAGCACTGGGGGGGGGGGGGGAGGGCTGCCCCATCCCGCTCACCTTGTGTATAAGAACTGTCCCGCACAGCCCTCTTCTCCCTGCCTTCTTCTGTGTGGTGAAAGCGCTGTCGTCCCCAACCACCACCATTCGCACATCAGCTCCCTCCGCCCGTGCTTGTTCCAGCGCCAGCCCGAAGTTCAGTCGATCCCCAGTGTAGTTCTTCACAATCAGCAGAGTCCCAGCTGAGGGAGACAGAGGGAGGTGAGGTGCCTCACTTGCTTTCCGCCACCCTCGGGAGGAGGGACCCCCAACCAGCACTGTGCTGCCGTACCTGAGCCAGCCTGCGTTACTGCCTTGATCGCTGCCAGTATGCTGCCCACTGCAGGAGAGGTGAAGACGGCACCAGCCACCACTCCGGTGAGCATCCCCTTCCCAATGTACCCTGGGGGGGGGGGAAGAGTGTGTCCTGTTAGGGGCTCCAGGGGGATAGCCTCATTCATAGCACGCACTGCTGCATGGATATAAACTGGCCATCAAAAAGTTTAGACTTGAAATTAGATGCAGGTTTCTATCCATAAGAGGATTGGATCAGCTTCCCAAGAGGAGCAGTGGGGGCAAAAAACCTGGCTGGCTTCAAAACTGAGCTTGACAAATTTATGGAGGGGATGGTATGATGGGACAGCCTAGTCTGGCTTTGACTGATCTTTGACTACTGGTAGTAGATATTCCAATGGTCTGTGATGGGATGGGTTCTGAAGTTATTACAGAGAACTTTTTCTTGGGTGTTTGGCTGGTGAGTCTTGCCCACATGCTCGGTTTAACTGGTCATCCATATTTGGGGTCAGGAAGGAATTTTCCCTCAGGGAAGATGGCAAAGACTCTGGCGGTTTTTCACCTTCCTCTGTAGCATGGGGCATGGTTCACTTCCTGGTGGATTCTTTGAACACTAAAGTCTTTAAACTATGATTTGAGGACTTCAATATCTTAGCCATAAGTTAGAGGTTTATTACAGGAATGGATGGGTGAAGTTTTGTGGCCTGCATTATGCAGGTCAGACTAAATGATCACATTAGTCTCTTCTGACCTTACAGTCTATGAGACTATGCTTTCACTCTGACCTCGCTGTTTCTCATCATGTCCTTGGCCCTGGGATTCTCCACTAGTGCCAGTCCCAGCATGCCTCCTTGTGGTGGGGCCCTGCCATTCACAGCCAAAGGACTGCAGCTGTACCTCCATGCTGCATTAGTGGCTCACTATGCTGGACAATGAGATTGTCTCCTGGACACTGGGCTGGTAACCCCTCCCCACCCCTGGGTTTCCAGCCAGCTCCTCAGACTGGCCCAGCTTCCTGCTCTTGGCACCCACATACCTGCATGTGCAGGCTCATGTCCCGACCCCCCTCCAGACAGTAGCGCCACCCGTCCTCGAACATTTTCTAAGTCAGATCGCAGTGCCACACGGTGCCCTTGCAGGAGCTGGATGGCTGGGTTACAAGCTACCAGCCCAGCCAGCGCATCATCTGCACAGCCTGGCACTGAATTCACCAGCTTCTTAGAGACCTGCAAGGCAGAGAGAGAAAAGAGTCATTGAGCTCCTGACTGCACTGTCGCAAGAAAGGGGACGGCATGGCTGGGTATTACCTGTGTGATTAGGGGTGGCTGAATTACTGGAGACAAAGATGCTTTGGGTACACTGCTCTGTTGGGAGGACTGACTGGCTCAAAGTGGTGGAAGGAGGGGGGAAGGATAGGAGATCTTTCCCCTCAAGGGGGTGCTGCTGGGTCCCATTGGACTATAGGGAGGCAGGGTCTTTCCCCCCACTGTCAGTTCCTTGTTAAAGGGGAGGTGCACTGGAGGAAGCATGGTATCTCCACATCCTCTTCTCTTATTGCCCTTTGTGGACGCTCCCCTTGTCACCAGGGCCTCCCCAATGGATCCCAATTCTGCTCTGTGAGGGGACTGGCCCCTACCCAGCCAGCCTCTGCTGAGCCATGCGGCTGAGGTGTGGCTGCTCTGCTGCCCACTAGGGATCAAACTTTGAGATCTTGTGAGATGTTTACTCAGGCATATCTCCCAATGACTCAGAGGCCTCAGGAACAAGGCTTGGGACCTGAGACAAGTCCAATGCAGCCAGTACAACAGCCAGCCTGGGATCCTGACCCCAGGAGGGCCATCTGCCATGCTGGGCACCAGGACTCCTCAAACTGCTGGAGAGACACACAGCCACACCAGTCCATGCAAAGGATTTACTCCCCTGTTGCAGTGCAAATGAGGCCCCAGCTATAGCATCCACCCTGATTCCAGATGTGCTATTGAGCTCCTATCTGACCCCCAAAACCTTCTTCATGCCTAGGACTCACCTGCATGGGGGGAGGACGGAGGCACCTGTGTTAGCAGAGCAGATCTTGGCAAGATGTAGGGGTCCAATTCTTCCTAGCAGAGCTGTTCTCACCTGGAGCAAGAGAGAAGGGAGTGAGAGGTCAGACAAGGGACATAAATCGGGAAGTGGAGGAGGATGGGTGGGTATGTCTGTCTCACTCCTGCCAGACGACGAGGGAGTGGGTGCTGGATAGGACAGTGGAGAAACACTCTGGGGCTGAGAACAGCCTGAATCCTGCTTCTGGAGCCACGGACTTCAACCGAAGTCCAAACTCTGCCTGGCGCCACGCCGCGGATGGATGCTGCGAAGACTGGAGGCAGCCAGGGAAGAGTGATCCCAGCTGGGATACACCCACCTGGCCCGGGCGTTCTTATCGCCCCAACCAAAGGCCAACCCTGACATTCGCTGTCCAGCCACACTGGGGGGATAGAGCAATCCTGCTCTCGGGACTGGGCCGGCAGGGATCCAGGGAAAGGCAGCGGCCGGGAGGGGGAGAGGGGGCGGGAACAGGCAAGAGGTCAGGGCGGTGGGGAAACTGAGGCAGGCGGGCATGGAGTAGGCACGGCCGGAGTGACAGCCGTTGCATGCATGGGCAGGGCGGGACGGGGCCAGGAGCCACACATAGTAACGCGGCTGTGGGGCAGTGAGCGGGGCATGGTACCGCCCACAGAGGATGCGTGCAGCAGCCCACCCCCTTCGCTCGCGCCCGCTCGCTCTCCTATGCCTACTAGCAGAGGGAGCAGCGAGGGTCCCCCAGACCGGCCCCTCCTCTCCTTCTCTGCGCGCGCGCGAGATCCGGCCGTACGCGCGCGCGGGTCCTCCACGAGTCTCGCCGGCGGCCCCTGTCCCGTCCCGTGGTGCTCCGCGCGGCGGCGGCGCTCTGGCGGCGGCGGCGTCTCGCTGGTGCGGGAGGTGGTGGTGAGAGAGGGCCGCGCGGGCCCCGCTGCCTCTGTGTCTCTCCGGCCGCGCTTCCCCCTCCCCCCTCGCCATGTCCTACAACTACGTGGTGACGGCGCAGAAGCCAACGGCCGTGAACGGCTGCGTCACCGGTACCGGCCGCGCGGGGCGGGAGGGGCAGGGCCATGGGGCGGGGGTCCCCACAGTCCGTGGGGTGACATCTTGGCTTTGGCCCCGGAGGCGGGCCCCGAGAGATGTGAGCGGCCCCCTGCCCGTGGGGAGCGGGGCTTAGTGCTGCTATCGGCTCTCGGGCGGCGTGGGGGGGTGTGTACGGGAGGGGAGTGCTGGTGCACCAGTGGGCGGTGCGGGGTGAGTGTGGGGGGCTGGTGGGTGGGGTGAGCAGGTTCCTGGGGAGGCCGGTGGGTGGAGGGCGATCAGGGTTGGGGGGAAAGCTTGGGGTAGTGGGTTGAGATGAGTGGGGTGCATGGTACTTGGGGTGTGTTGTGAGCCCTCCTGAGGAGACAGAGCTGCTGTGGTTCCCTGGGTTTGAAGCATTGTGATGCTGTCTCTTGCAGGGCACTTCACTTCAGCTGAGGACCTGAACCTGCTGATAGCGAAGAACACCCGCCTCGAGATCTATGTGGTCACCGCGGAGGGGCTGCGGCCCGTCAAGGAGGTGGGCATGTATGGCAAGATCGCTGTCATGGAGCTCTTTCGTCCAAAAGTGAGTGTGGTGCCTGGGGGTGAGGGTGCTCTCTGGGGAGCTGAAGAAATGAGATTGCGGAAGGAGAGCTAGAATTATTCTGATTCAGAGCCAGGAGTTTGGGTGGGTTTTCCTTTGTATGGAGTCTCTTTAAAGACTTGTTGATGTTCCTTCTTTCTAGGGAGAGAGCAAGGACCTGCTTTTCATTCTCACAGCCAAATATAATGCCTGTATACTTGAATACAAGCAGAGTGGCGAGAGCATTGATATCATCACACGAGCCCATGGCAACGTGCAGGTAAGTAGAGTGTGGATCAAAGCTGGTAGATGTGAGTTCTTGTTGTGACTGCAGGTTTTTATTATGCTGTTGGCATAGACAAATTATAATGATAACTCTCTGCCTTGTGGAGCTCACAATTTGAGGTCCTGACCCTGCAACTGACTCAGTGTCTCAGACAAAACCCTTCTCCCCTACTGTCAAGCCAAAGCATCTTTCATCTGTTTTCAAATATTGGGGTATAAGGGCAGCTGTAGTGGATTGAGCACAGGGTTGGATGTCAAGAGATTTGGTCTGTCAATACATTTGAGTATGTTTTTGCAGCACAGAGGAGCATCTTACTCAGTTGTGTCACCAGTAATGTGCCAAGAGGGCTCAACGAGCATGTGGACAAGGGTGATCCAGTGGATATAGTGTACTTAGATTTTCAGAAAGCCTTTGACAGGATCCATGAGTAAAGACTCTTAAGCAAAGTAAGCTGTAATGGGATAAGAGGGAAGGTCTTTTCCTGGTTCAGTAACTAATTGAAAAATAGAAACAAAGGTATAGGAATAAATGGTCAGTTTTCAGAATTTAGAAAGGTAAATTGTGATGTCACCAGTGGTCTGTATTGGGACCAGTACTGTTCAGCATATTCAGAAATAATCTGGAAAGTGGGGGTAAACAGTGAGGTGGCAAAATTTTCAGATGATACAAAACTACTCAAGATAGTTAAGTCCAGAGCAGAATGCAGAGATTTGCAAAGGGGTCTCACAAAACTGAGTAAATGGACAACAAAATGGTAGGTGAAATTCAGTGTTGATAAATGCAGAGTAATGCAAACTGGAAAACATAATCCCATCTATATAAAATTGGTCTAAATTAGCAGTTACCACACAAAAAGGAGATCTTGGAGTCACGGTGGATAGGTCTTTGAGAACATCTGCTCAATATGCAGTGGCAGTCAAAAAAGCTAACAGAATGTTGGGACTCATTAGGAAAGGGATAGATAATAAGACAGTAAATATAATATTGCCTCTATATAAATCATTGGTATGCCCATATCTTGAATACAGCATGCAGATTTGTCCATCTCCCCCGCACCCATTGCAAAGAAGATGTGTTGTAACTGGAAAAGGTACAGAAAAGTTCAACTAAAATGATTAGGGTACGGAAAAGCTTCCATTTGAGGAGAGATTAATAAGACAGGGATTTTACATTTTGAAAAAGAGATGACTAAGGGGAGATATGATGGAGAACTACAAAATCATGACTGGTGTGGAGAAAATAAATAAGGAAGTGTTATTTACACTTCATAACACAAATACTAGGGGGCACTGAATTAAATTGTAGGCAGCAAGTTTAAAAAGAACAAAAGGCAGTATTTCTTCACGCAGTACACAGTCAGACTGTGGAACTCCTTGCCAGGGATGCTGTAAAGGCCAAGACTATTAACGGAGTTTAAAACAACAAAAAACAACAGATACGTTCATGAAGGATAGGTCAATCAACAGCTATTAGCCAGGATAGGCAGGATTTCCTGTTTGTTAGAGGTTGGGAATGGGCAATGGGATAGTCACTTGAAGATTTTTTTTCTATTCATTCCCTCTGAAGCACCTGGCATTGGCTACTCAGCTAAATGGGTCATTGGTCTAACGCAGTATGGTTGCTCTTATGTTCTTAAGAGGATATGGATAATACCCAGTTCTCATCTTGTGCTTTTCATCTATAAAGTGCTTTATAAAGGAGAGTAACCATTATTCTCATTTTACTGATGGGGAAACTGAGACACAGGGCAGTGATGCGACTTGCCTGAGTGTCACCAGAAACCATTGGCAGAGGTGGGAATAGAACACAAGTCTTGTGTATCTTTGTTCAGTGCTCTGTCTATTACGCCATGCTTCCTCCACAGAAAAGAGACTGCAAAGTGTTTGTGCTATAGGAAACTGAGAGACTAGTTATTGTGGCTGGCTTTGTCTTTGGAGGATGTCATGAGTCATTGGTGGAAAAGACATCCACTTTGTAGGTGGGGTACTCAAGTCACCATTTGCTTGCTAGATAATATTCCTATTAAATGGATTGCAGGAAATCCATTTTCAACTATGAGACACTGACCATGTCTCTTGTCCTCCCTAAAAGTTCTCTTGGTTCTGTGTTTGGGTCTCTTTCTGACACTGATCTCTTCTCTCCCAGGATCGCATTGGTCGTCCTTCTGAGACGGGTATAATTGGCATCATTGATCCTGAGTGTCGGATGATTGGATTGCGGCTCTATGATGGCCTTTTCAAAGTCATTCCTCTGGACCGGGACAACAAGGAGTTAAAGGCCTTTAACATCCGCCTGGAGGAGCTGCAGGTCATTGACGTCAAGTTCCTCTATGGCTGCCAGGCTCCTACCATCTGCTTTGTTTATCAGGTACCCTGAGTGGCTTCTTTGCTCTGTCGCTGAACAGAGGATGTTGGAAATCATTGGGCAGGACTGGTGAGAGTTGGAGCTAGTGTATGTCCTTATAATGGTCCAGGTCATTTATGTTGTCCTGGAATCTATGCTAAGCGTTGTGGTCTAGTGGTTAGAGCAAGAGATGGGGAGTCAGTGCTCTTGGCCCACTGTGTGACCTGGGAAATCTACCTCACCATTTCTGCAGGAGCTTCAGGCCTGACTTACTGTTCGAATGGTCCCCCAAAAGAAACATTTCTGGGCTCTGTTATGTCTCTACTTACACATCTCCAAGCAAACCGATGCTGGGGGTTGGCTGGCTCAGAAAATTTGTAGGAGGATATTGAACCTTTTGTCTTTATCTTGCCAATTCAGGTCTAGCCCAGGCACATAGACACTGACTGAACATCATTGCCATCTGATGGCTTTTTGCGTGAAATGAATTTGGTGGCCTCAGTTTAGTTCCTAATGGCTAAGTCTCATACAAAGCATGAGCACACGTAGTAGTAATAATAATCTAGCGTTTATAATCTCATCAGTATATCTTGTAGAACTTTAAAAAGGAGGGCAGTAATATTATCCCCATTTTGCAGGTGGCAAAACTGAGACACATAGTAGAGACATGACATAGCCAGGGTCCAAATGGGGAGTCTCTTTCAGAGTTGGAATAAAACACGTCTCCTAAGTCCCAGTCCAGGCCACACTGTGTTAATTGGACCTCTTGTTGGGAGTCTGAGCAGAGAGGCCAAAGACCAGGGAACCTGAGCTCCTTCCTTGTCATGTCTCTTCAGGGCATGGGGAATCTTTCCCTGCCACTGTCTATGGCCATGTGTCATTTGGGGTATATAGGTGTAGAGTTTTGATCTGGCGTACTAATTAAACAGGATTTTTTTTTTCAGTCTATTAAAGAAACAGACTGAAAGGGCAAAGACTGTGAATTATTGGCCATATTAGAGACATGCTCTATTTTCTTTCTAACAGGAGCCTATATTCATAGATTTTAAAGCCAGAAGGATCCATTCTGATCATCTAGTCTGATCTCCTTTGATCTCAAACTGGAAAAATCTCATCCAGTGATTCCTCCATCAAGCCTACGTATTACTTAATTCCAGATACTGAGATGAGGAGGTCCTCACTGTATTTCAGATAAATTGCACTAGAGCCCATTCTTTCCCCCCATATTTTGTCCATGTAACCAAAATGATGCTGAGGCCTTCTCTCATGACATGTGCCTGTAATACTTTTATTATATCTGTGCTCCATAAAACTTGAGCTTGAGCAGTGGGGTTTGTGGCACCAATTTGAGATATTTATGACTGCCTTAAAGCAAACAAGCATAAATAATGGCTTTTACACAGCAGCCTATAGGGCACCAGTGACCTCTGTGAGATAGGAAAGTATTACCCTCATTGTGCTAGTAGGGAAACTGAGGCAGAGAGGGCAAGTAACTTGACTGAGACCATAGGATTCATGTCAGAACCTGGGAAAGAACTAAGAAATTTCAGATTTATTCTTACAGTATGCGTCCATCCAGCCAAGCAGCAGAAACAGGGGCCTTTGGTCATTCCATTTAGTCAGTAGGCAAAACAGGACTTTGTTTCCACAGATCCAGCGGTTGTAAACATTTCTAATTAGCGAGGAATAGAGCTATTAATGCTCTGTGTATAATAAACAGTCATGGTATCAGAAGGAGAATTGGTTTGATTTGTGTCTGCCAACAAACACTTAATGCAGTGCCGTAAATTTTGCCCTTGCAACAGAATGAGATGTGCATTCTGTCTGACTCATTAATTCTTACATAAAATGTTTGTTTTGTTTTGGTTGCTGTCTCTCTTAATCGTGTACATGTTGATAGAGGGGAGGTTTCCAAGGTTATTTTCCCTGTCTAGTTCTCTCTAAATGTATTAATCCTGATCAGAGGATTTGTATTGAGCTGAATTGCAGTGCACATTCTTAGATGTTGGTGGTTGTCTTTTTTCACACCAAAGGTAGATACCACAAACATGAATAAAATTCCATACGCAAGACTGTTAAGAAAACATCCCAGTTGTAGGAATTCAAAATGGGTCCAGAAATGCCAGAGTTAAAATGAATTTTTAATCTGAAAAGCTAGCATTCAAACAGCAACTTTTACATTGAGCTACTCCCCATGTATATTCCTTGTGATTGTTACTTGCTTTATTGATACACTTCAGTTTTCACTGATGTTTTCTCCAATTAATACTGAATTGCTTGTGCAACCAGAAGAGACTCCAGCTCACGCTCCTTAGTTGTCAGAGCAGTTTAAGTTCCAGCTGCATAATCTTTGCTGAAGTATGAGCCAGAAAGAACTCAGTTTAACTTGGAATTTGGAGAGCAGACAGTAAAAATATTTTATTTGTAAACTGTTGATTTGATCTGAAAATTGCCAAGACACAGTACAAACAGAGCCTAACAGTGTCCTTTAATTAAAAGTAAAAATAATTTTTCAGAGTAGAACCATGCTTGCAACCTTAACTTTGTGTACTTGGGCACCTGCACCATTACAATACTGTCTGTAGTTGCAGGGTTCCATACCATTTTTGAAATAATAGCAGTGTATGGCTTTTCTATAACCTTGTAGTACAGAACGGTATTTTGTGTGTCCGACAAACATTAGTTCAGAAAAATCATTTATGTGAAAAGTGCTAGTAAAATGTGCTTTTGCAACATACCGCAGAATAATAATCTTAAATAATAGCAATAGTTTGTGTAACCATGTTACGTGACCTTCTCTGTGCCTGAGCTACAGGGAATATGAGTTTGTTATAGCCCCAGCTACAGACCACTGGTCTCTGTGTTACGTTCCAGATGTATGGGTTTGGCTTTTGAGGCCCTGGGTTCAGTCCTCCACATGTGTCAGCCAATGTGCTGACTGACACTCTTACAATTTGCAGCTAGGCTTGGTTGATAGTTAACTGCCTGATTCTCTAACCTGCATCTGTGGAAGGCCACCTTGCTGGCCGAATAGAAGAGTAGACTCCATGGATAATGATCAGAGAGTGGGTATGCTGTGACCACTGCTTTTTATCCTAGCCAGTTTCATCTCAATGTTACCATGTTCTCTTCCATCTGTTGTCTCTCAGATTGTTAGACTGTGAAGTCTTTGGGACAGGAGCTATCTTTATTATGTGTTTGTACATCACCTAGCACAGTGGCCCCGATCCATGATTGAGGCCTTAGGCACTAAAATGGATGCAGTCATTATCTTGAGAGAAAAGGCAACCTATTTACAAAGGCTGTCAGTAAAAAGAAGCCATGACAAAGAAAATAGTGAAATATAACTACACAGTCTGTATTTTTATTGTCTTTCCTTACATATAGAGTACTGCAGCTCTAGAAAGTACTGCACATGCAGCTAAAGTTGTAGAACATTATATTGTATTTTAGAGAGTCTGATGATGTGATTGGGGCATTGCTTATGCATTTCTGCTATAACAGTCCTGATATTGGTGGTGGAGGATCAGACTCCATCTTACCTGTTCTTTTGTGGCTCTTTAACATGACAGTTATGGCTACTTTCTTATTACTGTGCAAATGGTGACACTGTATCTGTGATCAAACACACACCTCTGTTTGCCTGCTGCTGTGATTTCTGTTACTTCTTTTTTTGTAGGATCCCCAGGGTCGCCATGTTAAAACATATGAGGTGTCTCTGCGAGAGAAGGAATTCAACAAGGGTCCCTGGAAGCAGGAGAATGTAGAGGCTGAAGCATCCATGGTAATTGCAGGTTGGTTCTTTTCTATAGATGATCTTACCTATTGCATCTTGCCTCCATAGTGATGCTTCGCTCTTGTTACATGTACTCCCTAACAAGGCTTTCTGCCTTGTCCCTTTCTGCAGTGCCTGAGCCCTTTGGAGGAGCTATCATCATTGGGCAAGAATCCATCACCTACCACAATGGTGATAAATATCTAGCTATCGCCCCACCCATCATCAAGGTGAGAGAGTTTCATTCTTGAAGGCTGATCTCTAGGGCCATGGATACAGCTACTTCTGGGGTCTGGCTGCCTTGTGCTTCAGTTTCTAGAGAAAGGAATACATCAGGTAGGTCAGTGAGATATGGGCATTGGCCTAAGCCAAAGCTCAGGTGCAGCTGAAGGAAGCTCGCAGTAAAGATAAGACCTGTAGCAGTGAAAGGTCTGGAGCTTGAATACAGCAGTGGGCATGAGGGAATGCTTGCTCTGGGAAGAGGGGTGCTTGAACCTGGGGGTATGATCCTAGTCAGAGAGGTTTGATTCCTGGGTGCCAGTTGTATAGGAAGCATGAGCTGGATCACAGATGCAACGAGGGGAATGTGTGTGTGTTAGGCTGAAGGGAAATGAGAGATATGGTCAGAAGAAAGACTAAGACAACAGTGGGCTAGCCTGTGACTAGAGATCTCCAGGAAAGAGAAACAGGCATTATGGCTTGAGTGTCAGACAGGCTGTCAGCTCAGGCTCTTTGGAGGCCACTGCTTTGATGTGTCCTTCATTAGCAAGAAAAGGAACATGCTGCCTGTGCATCTTTTTGGATGTGGCCCTGTGGATCTAGTGTAGGCACACCTGCCCTTAAAATCAGTGGGGGATTTGTTTGTATAAGGACTGCAGGAGCAGGCCACTGAATCATAAACCAAATCTCTTGACCAGAATCCAGGCAACATCCATCACTCAGAACACCACTTGCATATAGTCCAAAGACCAAGTTGGCATGTAGCTGTTTGGGCCCAGAAGAGCATCTGGACAATTCATCTGCTGAAGATGCTCAGTCAGCTGAATGGGAGTTTCTGAGCAGGTCACTTCCGAGCTGAGAATGGGCCTAAGAAGTTGCAGCCTGACCTGTAATTGCTGAGAGAGTTCTGCGTAGTTGGTGATGGGGAAAGTTCTACCACAAAATCACCTGTAGTCACTGACATAATATAATCAGGGGGAAATCAAATCCCCGTCCCAAGAAGCAAGCAGATCTCTATAAAGGTTGGGGGAATTCACTGTCTCACACAGGATTATGCTGTTAGCCAGGTGCATTGTGGAAATGTTCACTTTTCTCTGCATTGGCGGCTGTTGGGAGCTGGATACTTAGGTAGGGGGCCTGGTAACTCCACCCTCTTTCTCTGCCTGCAGCAAAGTACAATCGTGTGCCACAACCGCGTGGATCCCAATGGGTCCCGTTACCTCCTGGGGGATATGGAGGGCCGTCTCTTCATGTTGCTTCTGGAGAAGGAGGAGCAGATGGACGGCACGGTCACCCTGAAAGACCTGCGTGTGGAGCTTCTTGGAGAGGTAGCACTCTTCACCCTCGCTTCTTTGCCATGTGTGGTCTTTGTCTTGGGAGTTTGTGAGCTGCAAGCACAGCCCAGGGAGACAAACGGAGGGGAGTCTCCATTGAGACTGAGATAAGACGGCGTTTCATCCCCTTCTATTTTCACAGCTCCAAACCTGAGGTACCACAATTTGGGGAGAAGGGGCCAAGTGTGAAGTGCTTGCAAGCACCATCTCTTTCGGGAGTTGCATTGGGGCTGGTGTTTCGGTCTGTCACTGAGGGGAGCATGAACTTTTTGGTGGTTCTATAAAAGGATTTTCCTTCAAGCTGGGGATCTCAACCTCTTTCCAGGGGCTTTCCCATGGAACTGGTGTTTTGGTGCTTGCAGGATAAGGGATCCTGCTCTGGCCTAGGGCTTTCCAGTGGGCTTGAATTTTGTGTCTTCTACAGGCCTCTTACCCCCTAACTTGCTGGTCCATCTTTCTCCTTGCCTAGACATCCATCGCGGAATGCCTGACCTACCTAGACAATGGTGTTGTCTTTGTTGGGTCTCGTCTTGGGGACTCCCAGCTTGTGAAGGTAAGAAGCAGACCTTTCCTATTCTACTTTCATCTGCAGCTACATTTGTTCACCTTTCCCCTCCCTACTGGATCCCAAGAGTTGTGAGCCTTCTCCTCTCTGTTTTCTAGAGGTTCGATTCTGTTGTTAATATGAGCTCAAATAAATAGTTTTTCTTAATCAGATTACTAGTCAAAGATTAATACAATCTAGTTCAGAATACAGAAAGGAAGGCTATACATGACCCAACAGATCTAGAAAAATGGTTTTGATTAACTCCCAACTAACCCTCAATACTCAGTTCATTACGTGCAATAGGTATTTACAAAGAGAGACCAAAGAGTTCCTTTTTTTCACAACCTAATTACTTGTGGAATTTCCTTTATGGTATGCCAGTTTATGTAATTGATAAACCTACAGGTATTTCGAATCAAGTTATTACAGAAAATGTGTGTGAATACAAGCAAATGCTGATGAGTTAAAAACTCTCTCAATAGTTTATCATCTTATCAATCACAAAACACATCAGCAAAAACAAGTCTCCCTCATCAATCGCAAATGGTCTCTTTTCTTGATTTCCTGGACATCTGGTCACTTTCTGTGGATTAACAGGATCACAGCAGGATATTAGATCCATTCTATCACTTGGTCCTACACTAAGGTTCAGCCTATCTACAGAATACATGTAGATGTATAGATATAGAACACAAGCACTTTGGTTCATGCCTGAAAGTGTTCTGGGACTTTGTACAAAGCACCGTGGGAGTTTAGTATCTGCTAACAGCTCAAGTCCCTCCTTCTTCTCCCCCTTGCTGCCTATGCCTGGGTGTTCCCTTTGTTTACTTTGGGAGAAACTGCCTTTATGTTCACAGCTCAGTGTGGACAGCAATGAACAAGGCTCCTACGTAGTGGCCATGGAAACCTTCACCAACCTGGGCCCAATCGTGGACATGTGTGTGGTGGATCTGGAGAGACAGGGCCAAGGGCAGGTAATATTGATTATACCTTCCCTTTTCTAACACTGAATGTCTGCTGCAGATGAGGGTGTGCCCGCTGCAGAGGGAGAATAGGCTCTGGGCTCAAAGGTGGGCATCTGACCAGCCCTTGTTTGAGCTGCTACACAATTGAATGCTGAGAGGAAGTAGATTCTGCTTGTTGGGTATTCTGTGTTGGGAACAGCTAGTGATGCTTTGAGATCTGCTGAGGAAAGGTGCTTCTGAGTGCAAAGCAAGGGTCTTGGTATGGCTGCTTCCTGGGAATCCCTTCTTACGAGGGAAGGGAAGGTTAACTCTCCTATGAGACTGCTCTTGAAGATTGGAGTTGGGGGAAAGGAGGAGGGGTGATGAGCTACCTCCAGATAGCTTCCACTGGGAGGTGGGGAGACCAGACTCCCTCCCTCTGCCAAAACCCTTACCGAGGTGTCTCTTCTCATAGTGGGAGGAGACGCATCTCCTCCCCTCCTCACAAGACCTTAGCAGGGAGGAATTGGAGGAAAGTTAATTGGTATCTGCTCTCTCTAGCTGGTCACATGCTCTGGTGCCTTTAAAGAGGGCTCCCTGAGGATCATCCGGAATGGGATTGGGATTCATGAACATGCCAGCATAGACCTGCCAGGAATTAAAGGTACATGAACCTGTCAGCAGCACAGAGCATACATGCAGCTGTCAGCCTGTACTGAAGATCCATGTGGTTTTGAGGATGCCAGGGAACGCAGGCTGGGCAGTGTGTGGGGTGTGTCAAGGGGCTTCTCCCCCAGCTTTTTGCTGAGGTGTTTGCTGGGTGTAACAGTGGGCTTTTTCCTCTGTGCAGGCCTATGGCCCCTGAGGTCCGATGCACTCCGTGAAACCGACAACACTTTGGTGTTGTCCTTTGTGGGCCAAACCAGGTAACGTTCTGGGGTCAGTGCTGGGGCAGGCTCTGAGCTGTTCTCTCTGCACCTGCTTAATGAGCTCTCTTCCCCCTCCTAGGGTTCTGATGTTAAATGGAGAGGAAGTAGAGGAAACGGAATTGATAGGATTTGTGGACGATCAGCAAACCTTCTTCTGTGGAAATGTTGCCCATCAGCAGCTGATCCAGGTATTGGTTAGGCTAGAGAGAGAAGAGGGCGCTTCTTGATCGGGTGCCCTCCTCAGATTGGAAAGGGCTGCGGTGTATCATGGGAGGAGACCTAGAGAATGTGCTCTCAGTATGGGGAGGGATGGCAGCATTCCACCTGGACTTAGTGTAGTTGCGGGTATGTGTGCCTTGTGTCTGAGCTGCAATGTTTCCTGTTCCTACAGATCACATCTGCCTCTGTGAGACTGGTCACTCAGGAGCCCAAAGCCCTGGTGAGTGAATGGAAGGAGCCCAAGGGAAAGAACATCAGTGTGGCTTCCTGTAATAGCAGCCAGGTGGTGGTGGCTGTGGGGCGAGCACTCTACTACTTGGAGATCCACCCCCAGGAGCTCAGGCAAATAAGGTGGGTGTGATCCCCTTGCCCTTACCTGGTTCCTCTGACCCCCAGCCTGGTTATTGACAAGTCTGTTTCCTGCCTGCCTTGCCAGCTGCACAGAGATGGAGCATGAGGTGGCCTGCTTGGACATCACCCCACTGGGGGACACTAATGGCATGTCCCCTCTGTGTGCCATCGGCCTCTGGACTGACATCTCAGCCCGCATCCTGAAGCTGCCCTCATTTGAGCTGCTGCACAAGGAGATGCTGGGAGGAGGTAGGTGCTGCTCGTGCAGCATTCTGCACTGGAGACAGTGATTACAAAGCTGTGTGTGACACTAACGGGGCCTTTTCATTTCCTCACTCCCACAGAGATCATCCCCCGTTCCATTCTGATGACCACCTTTGAGAGCAGCCATTATCTTCTCTGCGCTTTGGGGGATGGCGCTCTCTTCTATTTTGGGCTCAATATTGAGACAGGTAAGTACGTAGTCCTTTCTACTCTGGCTTTTGGAGGGGACAAGACTGGCCAGATGCCTTTTCTCCCCCTTTAAATCCTCTTGCTGATCCCAAATGGACTGGACTTCATGGCATGATGGCTCTTCCTCTCTCCATCCTGGTCACACCACACCCCTGACCCTTTTTGTAACAACTCTGAAGGGCAGGTTCTGTTCCAACCTCTGATGTAACTACGATTTCTGCTTCAGGAGGGGGATCACCCATTGGTTGCTTTTCAAGAGGGAGGACTACTTCCCCTCTCCTGGAGGAGAGATAAGTTGGCTCCTTGTGTCAAACCCTTTGACAGCCACCCTTTGCCAACAGCATGCTCCCTCTGGCCTCCATCTGGGCCTATGCCAGCCAACATTGCAGCTTGATTTCATCTTACCATCCTGTTTCTGAAAGCTCCCGTTCCCCTTTGGTAGGGCAGCTCCCAACATCGCTGCTCCCTTCCCACAGGTTTGTTGAGCGATCGTAAGAAAGTGACGCTGGGCACCCAGCCCACCGTCCTGAGGACGTTCCGTTCACTCTCTACCACCAATGTCTTCGCTTGCTCTGACCGACCCACTGTGATCTACAGCAGTAACCACAAGCTGGTCTTCTCCAACGTAAACCTCAAGGAGGTGAACTACATGTGCCCTCTCAACTCAGATGGCTACCCTGACAGGTGAGCATGTGGAGGGGGGGGGCTTCTGGACTCTGCCCTGGCCCAAGTGAGTATGGAGCAGCATGGCTGGAGAGTTCCCAGATGCATCTGTCTACCTGATCTAGTGCCTGTAGGGCTCAAGACCTCTATGCGTCTTTCCTGCTCAGGCCTGGCTGACAAGAAGGTAGAAGGTCATGACATGTTCAAGGAGTACTAGATCCATAGGCCAGCTTACAGTTGCATGGAAAATGGGAAAGGGAAGCCCTCCTCCTGGAGCTATCAAATGTGCTCTCTTCCTCACTCACACATAACAGATGAGATGTTCTGCCCTGATGTTTCGAGCAAGAAGACACTTACCATCACTTACTTGTCGCCTGCCCCATGTACCATCATTGGGTTTTCCTGTTCAGGCTGGGTATTGGCAACCCTTTGAGTCCGGGATATCAGAGCTGTGTTGGCTGTCTTTCCCAGCATCCTACCTACGTGGAGCCCTGGAGTCATTTATTTCCTCTCTAAGCACCTGGTTTACAAACCTGATCACTGATAGTCTCCTTTCTTTGCAGTCTGGCATTGGCCAACAACAGCACCCTGACAATCGGCACCATTGATGAAATCCAGAAGCTGCACATCCGCACGGTTCCTCTCTATGAGTCGCCCAGGTGAGTTGTGGGGAGTTGGGTTTCTGGGTCTGCCCTGTGAGCAGGGAAGGACGATGGCCGGGCTGGCTCACGTGGAAGTGGTGAGCTGGCTGAATCAATGAGATTGGCAAATGGATTCCGAGAGCAGCCTAGGGGATGTCTGGGAACTGAGCAGTATGAGAGCTTAGTTTCCAAACAGCCTCTGTGCTCTTCTTAGCCCCAGCCATGCTCTGTCACTCCCCCTGGGGAGTTCTTGCCCATACAGCTTGTTCTCTTGGCCTTCAGGAAGATCTGTTACCAGGAGGTGTCTCAGTGCTTTGGGGTGCTTTCAAGTCGCATCGAGGTGCAGGATGCCAGTGGGGGCACCACTGCACTGAGACCCAGTGCCAGCACCCAGGTGAGAGGAAGCCCCTGGGAGGCATGTGGGCTCAGGAGCTGGGCGTCTGGAATGGCAGCAGGCGAAAATGGGACTCAGCCAAATGGTGATGCATGTTTTCCTTGGCAGTCTTGTCATACCACGGTTGAGTGCATGGACTCCAGTGCCCGGCCCCACAGCAGTGTGGGTAGGAGGCAGGGTGGGTGGGAAGATCCTCAGCTGGACACTTGGCGGAGAGGAGGTGGTTAAATCCTCCTTTATATTACTCTTAAATCTTTCTGTCTCTAGCAGACTTCCCCTGCCACACGCTCCCCTTTTCTCTCAGGTCTAAGCCCAAGGTCTCTTTTTCTGCCCTGGGCCTCACCATTCAGATTGCTCATTTGGTGGGATCCCTGATCAATCTGGCCTATTTCTTTCTCCTATGGCTGAGCTACAAGTCCTCTCAGAAGGTGTCCCACACCCTTCCATCTTGTCATTAGGTCTGCTTCATAAAGGCCTTTAGCCAGGGCTCTGCTCTGCCGTTCCTTCAGCCTGGCTCAGAAGATTCTCTGAGGGAGTGTGTGCTCATGTACCCTGAACAGCTGCGTCCTGATTTTCCCGTGGGAATGTTCCCCCACTTCACTGGCCCTTTTGGCCAAGGGGCTCCTTTGTGATCTGTGTCACCTCCTTACCCCTGCTGCGCCTCTCCAGCTTTCTGTCTTGGTCAGCCCCCCTGCTCTCCCAATGTGCCAGGTGCTGCATGTAGCTCAAGGGTCTAACCTCTCTCTCCGTGTCCCAGGCCCTGTCCAGCAGCATCAGCTCCAGCAAACTGTTTTCCAGCAGCACTGCCCCACATGAGACATCCTTTGGAGAGGAAGTGGAGGTGCACAATCTACTCATCATAGACCAACACACTTTTGAAGGTACCAACCCCAGCCACTCGCTTCTTCCTGCCCCCTACTTGCTGAACACTCTTTCCCTTGTAATGCACAAGTGGCAAAGCAGTCCAGATGAGGCCTCCAGCGCTGTAAAAAGAGGCTATATCAGAAGGAAAGGCAAAGGGGTGGAAATCCTGGAAGAGGGCTGGATGTAAGGGCAAGGGGTTTATATTAAAGGGAGGTACAAGTTGGCAACTCGGGGTCTCCAGGGCAGCTCTTGATTCAGCCACCTGAGCACATGAAGCAGACTCTTAGTTCCTTTTGACAAGCTGGTCCAGTAATATGTAGGGTGGCTCTCGGCTACAACCCAGTTGCTTTTCTCTTTTCTATGCCTAGTGCTCCATGCTCACCAATTCCTGCAGAACGAATACGCCCTCAGCCTGGTCTCCTGCAAGCTGGGCAAGGACCCCAACACGTACTTCATCGTGGGCACGGCCATGGTGTATCCCGAGGAAGCAGAGCCCAAGCAGGGTCGCATTGTAGTCTTCCACTACTCAGATGGTAAGAGGGAGATGGCTGGTTTCCCATAGGCAGATCCCTGTCCTGTCAGCAGTCTGATCATCTGAGGGAGGTCCCCCTCAGTCCCAGAGGATTGGGAATGGACATCATTACAGCTTGGGCTTCCTTCAGAAGCCTGCTGACAGATTGTGTGCACAGGCTCTTTTGCTGCTTGGGAGCTTTGCTCTACTGTGAGCCAAGCTCCAAACTATGGTAACTTCTCCTCATCTCCCAGAAGGGCACAATAATTCTTTACCCTGACTTCCTTCCCGAGCAGGAGTCTGAATCCCACAGTCCTTCCAGTCTTATCTCTCTCACACCCTTTCCCTACTATGATTGGGGCACCAATTGCTACAGACTGGGTGAGAAATGGACTTAGCTTTTCTAGGGAGAGAACAGGCTTGAGTAGAGCATCTTGTTTGGGTTCCACAGAAGGTTTTATGACTGCTTTTGCGGTGCACAGAGGGGGTAACCAAGTGGTCTGTTGGTACATTCCAGGTAAACTGCAGAGCTTGGCCGAGAAGGAAGTGAAAGGGGCTGTGTATTCCATGGGGGAATTCAACGGCAAGCTCCTAGCCAGCATCAACAGCACGGTAAAGCTCCCATGAGGCCCTCAATATCCCAGGGAGGAGTTTCCTCCAGAGCTGGGAGGCAGCTCAGCCACAAGGTCGAAAGTGTTCCTAAGCTCTGGTGGGCTGGGCTGTTCGGAGTGGTTGTTCCTCTGTGGTGTTTTCATACAGGCCTTTGCTCTCATGTCTGTCCCTTAGGTGCGTCTGTATGAGTGGACAGCAGAGAAGGAGCTGCGCACAGAGTGTAACCATTACAATAACATCATGGCTCTGTATTTGAAGACCAAGGGGGATTTCATTCTTGTTGGGGATCTGATGCGCTCCGTTTTGCTGCTAGCGTACAAGCCCATGGAGGGTAACTTCGAAGAGGTATCGATACTCTTCCACCTGGGGTGGTCCAAAGGTTGGGGACCTCAATCATCTGTAACAACAAGGGGCTTTCAGGAAAGGGAGAGCAGCTTGTGAGCTGAGGAGATGGGAGTTTGGTCAGCTGAGAGCCATCAGAGAGTTGGGCTTCCCTTTAGCATGCAGTGTCCCTCAGAACCAGAGGCGGCCTTTGGCTATTAGGGGCCCTAGGCGAAGGCCCATTGTGGGGGCCCCCTATAGGCCCACCGGGCCCCCTCTGTGCCCCTGTTCCCCCTTCCCCCAGCCTCCCCTCGCTGCCCCACCCCCCTCCTCCAGCCCCAGTTCCCACCCATGTGGTCCTCACCCCATGAGCCAGTTCCTCCTCTTGCTGCCAACCAGGGCAGATGGGCCTTTTGGGGTAGGCAAAGCAGGTGATGGGGCCCCTTACTGCTCAGGGCCCTAGGCGTGTACCTGCTTCGCCTACCCCAAAAGCCGCCTCTGCTCAGAACAGGATTTACAGAAGCCAACCCTTGGCAGATCTCTGGGGGCTCCTGTGAGACAGGTGGCTGGGAGATCTGGCTTAGTGTCACAGGCCTTGAGGAGAGGGGGCTTTGTGCTATACCTGGTGTCTGCCATGGGGAGTGGAGGTGGCTTGTCCTGACTTCCTGTGATGGGATTCAGGGTGTCTTCAGGAGAGACCAGCATCTCTCACAGGCAACATGAGTTGTCTTGCCAGGATTCTTGTTATGCTCTGGGGTAGGGAACGTGTTGCTGGGATAGCTGATTCTCTGCTGTGGTCCACCTAGGCATCAGCCTGATTTTCCATCCAAGGGCTCCACGTTTCTAGGCTCCTCCAGAGAGAGCCACTTCTACAGGAAGTTGGCAGAGTCCCTTTCCTGAGGAGGAGCGTTCACAATCCTATCAATCCTGTGTTATGTTTCTGCTCCTCCAAGGGCCATGTGAACATGCAAACCTCCTTCCTCTAGCTCTGATGTGGGCTGGCGCTTACTCTTTTCACCTGACTTCATCACTGAGCTCAGAGGGCTGGGTGGAACTCCACTGCACCATTATAACCGTTGTATTGGGAGAAGCAGGGTGGTTCCATGAGGCTCTCCTCTTGGGGTTCAGAGCAGGGCTTGATCTCCCCTGATGTGTGCCATCCCCTTTAAGATTGCTCGAGACTTCAACCCAAACTGGATGAGTGCTGTGGAGATCTTGGATGATGACAACTTCCTGGGAGCAGAGAACGCCTTTAACCTGTTTGTGTGCCAGAAGGACAGGTAAGTTGGCTCTGGGCGTGATGCCGTGCCCAGTGCTGGGCAAGGTACATCCTATGATCACCTCCCTTTGGAGGTAGATGTTAGCTGGCAGGAGCTGCCTCTCTTCTGTGCATGCGATATGGCTGTGGGGCAGTGCACGTGTTAGTTCAGAGTACTGGGATGGGGAGTGTGCTTTCATGCATGTCTCTGGTGCCCTCTGCTCCGTGTTCTCATCACGTTGCCTACCAGGCTCTTTGCATTTCAGTGCTGCCACGACTGATGAGGAGCGCCAGCACTTGCAGGAGGTAGGGCTGTTCCACCTGGGGGAGTTTGTCAACGTGTTCTGCCATGGGTCCCTGGTCATGCAAAACCTGGGTGAGACATCCACACCGACACAGGGCTCAGTGCTCTTCGGCACGGTCAATGGAATGATTGGTAAGTGGGGAGAGAGCCCGTTGCTGCTTCTTGCCCTGTTCCTAAGGGTTTTTACTTGTTATGTGGGGATCTGTGCCTGAAGGGCCTTGAAAGAAAGCTGCTAAAGGAGATTGACGGCAGAGGCCTCATGGAGCCATTAGTCAGGCTGGGCAGATTGTTTGTTTTTGTCTGAATTAAAATGCACCATATCTGCTTTCAGCAGCAAATTTTGATTTTTTTTTTTTTTTTGGACAGTCAAAATACTTCTGCTAAAAAAGATCAATTTTTATTTAGAAATGTGACCTGCAGTTCTTTCCTCATGTTCCTATTTGCTTCTATTGGCTGGGCTCCCCATGACATACTGCCGTTCCTCTTCAAGAGAGGAGAGTTGATCCCATCTGGGAGCCCAGCCTATGTGGAATGGGAGCATGAGGTAATTGAATTACAGCTCCCATTAGGTGCCAGTTTTTCTGGATTATAATCTTTTACGTTTGGGTAAAATATTTTGGGGTTAGAATTTTTGTTGAAAAAAAATGTTTTCTGTTGAAAAATATACAAGGGAAAAAAAAATTTTTTTCACTACCCATTTAAATTTCCTGGCCTGGGGGAGTACTTTGTGACCTTCTTTAGCCAGAGATTTACAGTGCAGCCTCTGGCCAGATGACAGACTGCCATTCCCAGTCTGCTGGAAGCTGACAACAATGTGACCCAAGGGTTGCCAGGAAACTCTGCTGCATCCAGCTCTGCCTCTCATTGCCCTCTCCTCTCTTGCAGGGCTGGTGACCTCATTGTCGGAAAGCTGGTACAACCTCTTGCTGGATATGCAGAACAGACTCAATAAAGTCATCAAGAGTGTGGGCAAGATTGAGCACTCCTTATATCCTTCCCCACTCTCCTGCTCTGTGCCGCCTTCTCTAGCAGAGCTAGGAGCTTCACTGAAGGTGTCTGTCCCACGGCAGCCACCTGGACAGTGACGGTTAGGCTGTGCCATGAATGGGGTAGAGATTGACATAGTGAATGCTAGAACGCGGACTCATGAGTTGATGAGCCAAAGCCTAGGGCGATTTCCAGGGGCTCAGGTTGGCGGGGAAATGTGAGGAAGTTCATCATATCTTTGTGCTGCTGTGACCCACTGAGGTGAGCTTCGATCACTTACACGTGGTGCCCCTGGCACTTCACCTGTCCGGTAGGCAGACAGCTTCGGCATCAGTACTCTAGGGATTCTACCAGTGGGTGGGGGGAATGTTTTGCGCTGCTCTGCAGAGCAGCAGAATGAATCAGGCTCTGTGTGTTTAATTATGTTGCAGTGGAACCCAGAGGTGCACGCAGCCCGTCTGAGAGAGCTCACAGCCTCTCCCTCTCTCTGAAATGCTGTGCCATGATGTATATCAAACGCTGCACTGGTCATTGATGTAGCATGTGTGTGGGGAAGCAGGGCAGTGTGTCCCCTATAAAGCTCTGTTCTGAGTGGTGTTCAAGGGAGTCCCAGGATGGTGCAGGTTAAATGGGTTTTGCTCCTTGACACTTGCACCTGGAGATCGTTTCACACTGAGCGCAAGACAGAGCCAGCCACAGGGTTCATTGATGGTGACTTGATTGAAAGCTTTCTGGACATCAGCCGGCCCAAAATGCAGGAGGTGGTGGCAAACCTACAGGTGAGATGGTGTCCCAGGGTGAGAGTTGATCAGTTCCCACTGAGCAGCAGAGGATTTTGGGAAATTTTGTGGGGGGTTAATTTTTTTAATGGCATTCCTGCACTGTGGCCCATGTAAGGTTGCTTCTGTAGGAGCATTTTGTTCCTCCTCTCCGTTGGCCCTGCTGCTGTAACGCATCTGTCCTTCATTGCAGATCGACGACGGCAGTGGCATGAAGAGAGAGGCCACTGTGGACGACCTGATAAAGATCGTGGAGGAGCTGACCCGGATCCATTAGTAGGATTCGGATTTATCTCCTAGCATCTTCCTCCATGGTAGAATATGGAGTCTCTTCCCACCTGCAGCCAGGGGGTCCCCTTGCCAGTTGCACTATGACACCAGAGGCTGTAGTTGTTTTCCCGGGTGAAAGGGGAAAACCTCTGAACTGAAGCCATCTTGCTAGGGACTTGGGGATGTGATCTTGGCTGGGCGTCATGTCATTTCCTGCTTGGATTCACCAATCCTGTGGACCTCAGCTCTCAACCCAGGACTGGTCATGGTTGTTTGCACCCATCGGGTAACTGCTAGCGCTTGGCAGAAGGGACGCCCCTGCCTGGACTTCCCCCTATGACTCACTCATTCACTGTTGTCTTTGGTATCTTTTTATTTGATTCATTGTGTTTTGAAGTGGAAGCCTCCTGCACCCCCTTCTGCCTCTGTTGTGGGGAGGGTTTGGGTGCTCTTTCTGGTGCTGGTAAGATGGGGGAGATATTGTGCTGGCTTGTGGAGGTGCCTGTTTGTCTAGGTGGTGAAACTCTGAGGGCAGAGAAGGCCTCTCCCTGCAGGATTTGTGGCATGGTCAAAGAGGGAGGGGGTGGAAAGTGAAATCTCTGTTATTGGTTTCTGAGTTTTACCAAATAAAGTAGAGTCCAAGAGGAAAGATCTGGCTCCTGTATCTCCTTGTTCCTCTGTACTGCCTCTGGGCTGGTTTGTAGTGCTGGGCCCTCCCTGCTCTGTGAGCCATTGCTACAGGAGCCATGTTCCTGCTATTCTTCACAGGGCACTGGCATGCCAGATCCCTGTTCTCCATTACTGTTTGCTTTGCCCAGAAATGACCCTTAAACTTTAAACTTTCTTAAGTCTTAAACTTTCTCTTCCTTGTCCCAGTGCACAGACAGTCTGGGGGGGGGAGTTGGATGGAACTTAATCAGCTGAGTGGATTGATCAGATACTGGGGAAGGAGGAGAGAGCCTTTCCCAGCAGCATTCTTCTGTGTGCACTTTGGACAGTCATCTCAGGCTTGTCTCCAAACTGAGGAATGTGGGCTTTGCCTCCTGCGGAAAGCTTTGACGGGCATTACTGAGCATGCTCCTCTTTCAGATCTAAGCATGTACATAGACATATGGTACTCAAACACTACTTGAATACTCAAGGGTCCAGTAAGACCTGTAGACCTTTCTTGACTGAGTCCATCCCTTCTGTAGAGCTCCACAGCCTTTCCAGGAGCAATGACCCTTTACATTTTAACTCATTACCTGGGCAGTGGTTCAGAGACATTTGTGAAGCTACATTTCTATAGCTGACCAAGTTCGTACTGAGACAACTGGGATCTGCAGCAGCAGCAATTCTGTGCTTGAAAGAAAACGTATCTTGTTTTTTGTAGCCAGACCTGTGTTTCTGTTCCCAGCCTTGCCTTGCTGTGGAAGCTCAGGCAAGACAGCACTCCGCTGGCTCAGTTTCCCAATCCCTAAAATGGAGATAACAGTGCTTGCTTGTCTTTCTGAAGATCTGTGGTTGAACAGTGCTGTGAAAGCTCATGGTTAGAAAGCCCTTAGGGGTCAGAGTTAAGGTTACCACGCGAATGATCGTAACAGCAAATTCCTGGGTTTTTTTAAAGAATTAAAAAACGCTTCGCCATCACCTTTTTGCATTTATTAAGGGGCTTCCTCCCTATCCTGCCTCTTGGCTTGTCGTTCTGGCTGTCACATGCTAAACGGGTGGGATGAACACTTCGGGTTTAGTCTGCTGCCAGGTGGAGCAGAGGAACAGTATGTGTTCTCATGACAAGATACCTGACAATGTGTTCAAGATGCTCCCCCCAGCTCAGAAGCTCTGCCAACAATTCCCAGTAGCATAAGCTAGTGTAAATCACTCTGCGATTAAGAACACCGACATCCTCAGGTAGGCTCAAACCCGTGGTCCATCCAGACCAGTGTTCCTCTCTGGGACCGTGGCCGGTAGCAGATGCTTCAGAGTCCTGGCTGACTTAGCACTGTCTCAGCATAGATTTGCCCCAACACCGTAGTCTGTCACCATTTCTGTCAAACTGAGCTGCTTCCAGTGACATATCTCCCCCTTGTCATGGTCACTCATTAAAAGGAAACTGTGTCTTCACTGACTACACTAAAGAGCAAACTGAGTGGCTCACTGTGGCAGGGAGGCCGGTTCCAGTTCCTTTCTCCACATGGGCAGGCGAGTGAGGCCAGGGCCCCTGCTGTTCGTGCCTCTCACAGGATATGAAGGACTGTGTTGGGGAGCTGGTGTTTTCTCCTGGGTTAATGAAACTACTGAGCGAAATGGAGTCTGCAGAAGACAGGACGACTTAGTGGTTACAGCAGCTGGTTTCAGCACCATTGACTCTAGTGGTCCTAACAGCTCCACCGTGGTGAAGTGACACTCAGATTCAGATTGGTCATTGGCTCCACCAGCCTCTTTTTCACCTGCACACAGACCACAGTGCCGTCACTAGATGTACCAGCCACCATATGGACCCCCAACAGAGCAATGGTTTCAGTACCTAACTAGCCCACGCCCTCAAACCCAGCAGGCCTGGCTCTATTGGCATCACTCCATGGCCGAGGACCATGGCAGGACGTCTGTGGTCCTTCATCCACACTTTCATCATCATTATGCTCTATTCCATTCAGCAGTGGTGTACGTGGCAGTTGGCTGAGCAGTACTATGAACTTTTACTTCTGCTGAGCCCTCCCCTCCGCCTCCAAACTGAGCACTGCTTGCTACGCTTCCCACATGTGGAGCAGCACTCGAAGAAGAAAGGGAGGTTACTTCTGTAACTGATGGTTCTTTGAGAGGTGTAGTCCCTATCTGTAGTCCAATCTCGTCCCCCATCCCTTCTGCTGCAGGCTCCAAGCCTGCTTGTAGGGGGAACTGAGGGGCGCATCAGCCCACACAATCTTATAAGACCTCAAACACAACCACACTTGGTGCGTGGGTCAACAGAGATTACTATAAACAGTTCTGGCTCCGGCATATACACCCACGTATGAATCCAGATAGGAACCGCACCTCTCGAAGAACCAGCAGTTACCATAAATAACTGCCTTTTCCATGGCTCTGCAGCAGGGGGCAGAGAGGAGCCATTCCCCTAGATCTGTTATGTCAACAGAGTCTCATGCCTCTGTGCTGTGAGCACTGTGCATAGCGTAGCTGGCAGGGTAGTGGGACACCCTGATCATGCCCAAATTGTTCATAAGCAGTGCCTGCAGAGATCTGAGATTTCCAGTGTGTTAAGCTGGGACTAAGCGGGGTTGTGGGTCTTGATTGTCCCCTGGCAGGCAAAATGAGACCAGCTAACATGGGAGAAAGCTTTATCCTTTTGGGTAGAAGGTTGTCGTTAGTTTTACAACAGGAGGCCGGCAAAGGACATAGCTGCTGTCTCAGAAAGAATGGTTTGAATCAGGACTCCAGGGTTCTGTTCCTGTCTGCTTTGACTTCCCCATCTGCGGTATGGTGTGTTGTGTTGCTTAATCAGTATTTTGTGAAGTACTTGGAAGAAAATGCAAAGTATTAATCCTGCCAGGGGATTGCAGAGCTAGCAGCCAGGGCACTGAGGTAGGAGACCTGAGTTCTCTTCCCTGATGACTTTGGTCAAGTCTTTTCCCCTCTTTCTTTTCTCTTCCTGTTAGACGGGGAGTCTCCCACACAGGGATTCTTACTGTGTGCACACTGGGGTTCTGATCTTGGGTGGGGCCTTTGGGCTCTGCTCTAATATGAGTGAGTGACCCCCGCCACCCAAAATGGGCCCCTCAAAATAGGAGCTCTGTTTAAAAAGCTCATGTGTATCTGTATCCCATAACCAGGAGGGATGAACAGACACACAGGTGGTGTTGCTGAAACATGAGCTTCTATAAAAGCTTGCAGGGTTGGTTTGACAAATCAGGAATGTTGAGCCAGCTCTGCTCTGCCATTGTGTGTCTGAAGAATCGTCTATTAAAAAGCCTATATTTTGAAATGTCTTTATTTAGAAAGACTATGTTTAGGGGCAGAAAGAAGTGGACCATGACCCTTTAAAATGAGTCTGAATTTTGTGCTTTGACGGTCTGATTGTGCTCAGGCTGTGTGTTTTTTGTCTCTGGCTTTTGGTCTTTGCACTTCCCTCCCCATGCTGACTTTTGATCCCTATTCCTCATGGTTGCTATGCCCGTTGCTTGGGGAAAGATCATTTACTGCAGTTTCCCAAAATGCTGAACTGCCCCTCCCCTTTGAGAAAATAACACCAATTGTGACCCCATTTCAGCTCTGCTATACATCTTATCTACACAGCCTAATGTATGCCTCTTTAACATGTGCACTCTCTGTGCATTGTAAAACATTGCTCTGCATGTTCCTCTCCTTCCTAATGTACGCTGAGCAGTGCATTAGTGCTATTGACATTTAATGCAACATTAGGAGTGTCTCGTTACAGCCTTTTGAAATGATGGGGGCAGTTGCATCTCAGAGCATTTGTTTCAGGCTCTCTCCAAACCCTGGCCTTTATTGCTGCATCAGTTATGCACAGATGATGTTTTGGAGGTTCTCTTTGCAACCACTTCTGCCTTCCTTTTTGTTTTAAGGGAAAGCTGAGTTACTGGAGAGTAACTAAGAGATCTTTATAAATAAATCCACACAAACGGTGGGGCTGTGCCTTACACTTTGCAAAATGCTTCCTGGGAAATGCTGTTATGTTCAGTTCTCTCTATGAACCAGTGTATTCAACAGAACTCCTCCACTGAGCTTTGGACCAGGCCTCGAGTCCTCCAGGCATTATTCTTTGAAAGTGAGGAAAAAATAAAGATTGGGCTTTTGCTCTTTGTGCTTCCTTGCTGTAAAAAGAAGGCATGGAAAGGGTTTTATGTTGCCTTTATAAATACTAGGAACGTCAAGGGTGAACCAGTGTCCCCTGGCTTCCCAGGTGGCTGCTCTAACTACTGTGCCACATGACCAGCCCCTGCTGTGCTAAGCACCCAGAGGTAGTTGTTTCAGGAGAGGCTGCTGAGGCAGTGGACTCAGCAGCAAAGGGAGAGGAATCTTCAGGGGAGACCGCCTCAGTGGCCCCTGCCAGGATTAGAATAGGCATCCTTGGTTTCCCAGGTGGGTGCCCTAACTGCTTCACCCAGCTCTTGGCAGTGGGAGGCAATAATCGTGGAATACTGCTATGCTCCCCCTTTCACATTCTCCACCAAATTGTTATACTTAGAAAAAGAAAAGACTAGCATGATCTTATCTGGGGGACAAGGCAATATGCCATACTTATTGCAAATCTCCCCCCCCCACACACACACACAGTTCTGCAAGCTCTTGTGATATAATTACCAGTCCTTTCATGACAGCTGCAGAACGAGATCCAAAGTTTCCATGTTCTTACCCATCTTCTATACTTGTTGGCTCTCATGTAAGTATATAAGTCTTGCTGTGTCATGCTGCCTCAGGGCTCCTGTGAGATCACTGATCACCAGTCATTTGCAGACATGAATTCCGTTTTGTCTTGAATGTACTTCGTTTTTTTCTTTCTGGGGTGGATCCTCTTTCTTGATTTTTTTATTTTCAGGGATTTGTTTGCATTCTTCAGTCAATAAGGTGGTACTTGCATTTCATCAGGATAGGCTGGCATCGGAGACTGATCCCATCACACACATCCTTCATTTACACATCTTGTTCAGATATCTAAATGAAATTATACAGTATACACCTACGGCCTTGTACACACGAGAGCATGACTTATCACACGATAACAAGGACAGCGTACACACATGAATGCTCCTCATTGCACACAACAGCTCTACTGTCGCGCAACTATAAAACCACCTAGACGAGAGGCCTGGAGATCATCGCACAATGGCTGTTGCATGATAGTGTGTGTGTGTGTGCGGTCATTGCGCGTTAAACAGCCTCCGGAAATGTCCCAGAGTGCCAGTCAAGGCCACTCTGGGACACCAGAGCTGTCACTTGTCAATTTCCCTGCTCTAAGAAATTGACAAGTAGCCGCAGGGGTTTCCGGGTCCCCGGCAGCTGGCGCTCCGCTGCTGCTCGGGACCCTGGAACCCCAGCGGCTGCTACATGGCATGATGGGATAGGTGCCCACCAGGCACTGCTCCTTGTAATGAAAAATCAAAGGCGCGTGTGAACACTCCTTTTCATTACAAGGAGTGCTGTGTGAATGGGGGGAAATGTTATATCATAATGCTTTCCTTGTCTCACAACAACTTTATTGGAGTACATTATTCAAGATGGAGTTTCAAATTTAAAATATGGAGTCTCATTTGACATTGATTACAATGCCTGTTAAACAGAGTTACTTTAGTTATGGTATAAAAAAGCAGATGCAAAATATTGATTAATAGAAACTCCAAAGGTAAATTCAATTCATTTTATCTATCCGTGCCCCATCACCAACTTCTTTTCTGCAAAACTGCTGCTTTCGATCCCCAGTCTGTAGCAGTGCATGGGATTCTTCTATACTAAGTGCAGGACTCTGCACTTGTCCTTGCTGAACTTCATCAGATTTCTTTTGGACCAAATCCTCTAATTTGTCTATGTCGCTCTGTATCCTATTCCTGCCCTCCACTGTCTCTTCATTCCCCCCAGATTAGTGTCATCTGCAAACTTGCTGAGGTTGCAATCCACTCCATCCTCCAGATCATAAGTGAAGATGTTGAAGAAAACTGGTCCCAGCACCAACTCCTGGGGCACTCTACTTTTTACCAGCTGCCACCTAGATGCTGAAGCATTGATCACTACCCACTGAGCCCAATGATCTAACCAGCTTTCTGTCCACCTTATAGTCCATTCAGCCAACCCATACTACTTTAACTTGCTAATAAGAATACTGTGGGACCATGTATCAAAAACTTTGCTAAACTCAAGACATAACATGTCCACTGCTTTCCCCACATCCACGCAATCAGTCATGTCATCATAGAAGGCAATCAGATTGGTTAGACATGACTTGACCTGGATGAATCCATGCTGACTGTTCCTGATCACCTTCCTCTCTTCCAAATGGATTCTTTGAGGACCTGCTCCATGATTTTTCTGGGAACTGAGGTGAGGCTGACCAGTCTGTACTTCCCAAGAATCCTCCTTTTTGAAGATGGGCACTATATTTGCCTTTTCCCCAAGCATCCGGGACCTTTCCCCAATCACCATGAGTTTTCAAAGATAATGACCAATGGCTCTGCAGTCACATCAGCCAACTCCTTCAGCAGCACCTTCAGATGCATGGCATCTCGCCCTATGGATTTGTGTGTATCCAGCCCTTCAAAATAGTCCTGAACCTGCTCTTGTGTCTGTAATTTTCCAGAAACTTAGATTGACTGCATCCCCATTCCCCTCCACATGGAAGAAGGAATATAAGACCCTGAAAACATTTCCATTTTACCTTTTTTCTGCTCTGAGCGCTGGACTATGGACTTACATTAAAGGAAGCATTCCAATCAATGGACTGAGGACCTTCCACTCTTCTGGAAGTTACCTGAGACTTTGCAAGCCAACCTAATCCAAAAACTTTGCAATGATTGTATGTATATGATTTCTTTGACTCTTTCCTTCTTCTCTTTTCTAAATAAACCATTAGATATTAGATACTAAAGGATTGGCAACTGCTTGATTATTAGGTAAGAGTTGAGATATATATTGATGTAGCAGTGTGGCTGGTCTCTTGGGACCAGAAGAACCCTTTGTTTGATGAAACTGGTTTTCAATAGTCACGTCTTATATCTGGGGGTAGTGAAATAAGAACTGGGATTCCAAAGGCGATGGAAGTTCAGACTTCTTGGTAACTAGTGCGGTTAGACTGTTTTCTTTTGTTACTGGCTTGGTGTGTCTTATGGAAAAATAACCTTCACTGTGCGGTGAGTCTGCCCAATTTCTCAGCAGTTTGTCCTGAAGCTGTCATCTTTAGCTGTGAGTCACTGATGCTCAGTGACACCTATCAAAGTATATTACCTTCTACTATGCTAGACCCCACCCCCTAATTGCTGTGCTGCTTAAAGTGGGTAAAGATATGCAAAAGTGTAACAGCTATACACCCATATCTTTAATCAATACCAATATGAAAATACTTTTAAAAATATTGGCTAAAAGACTTGAAAAAGTAATGAATGATATAGAATCATAGAATAATAGGGTTGGAAGGGACCTCATGAGGTCCTCTAGTCCAACCCCCTGCTAAAAAGCAGGACCACTCCCACTAAATCACCCCAGCCAGGGTTTTGTCTAACTGGGCCTTAAAAATCCCCAAAGATGGAGATTCTACCACCTCCCTAGATAGCCCATTCCAATGCTTCATCACCCTCCTAGTGAGAAAGTTTTTCCTAATATCCAACCGCGACCTCCCCAGCTGTAATTTGAAACCATTGCTCCTTGTTCTGTCCTCTGTTACCCTCGAGAACAGCCTAGCTCCCTCCTCTTTGGAGCAACCCTTCAAGTAGTTGAAGGTTGCTATCAAATCTCCCCTCAGTCTTCTCTTCTGTAGACTAAATAAGCCTAGTTCCTTCAGTCTCTCCTCATAAGTCATGTGCCCCAGCCCCCTAATCATTTTTGTTGCCCTCCGCTGGACTCTTTCTAATTTGTCCACATCCTTTCTGTAGTGTGGAGCCCAAAACTGGACACAGTATTCCAGATGCGGCCTGACCAGTGTCAAATAGAGGGGAATTATCACATCCCTCGATCTGCTGGCAATACTCCTACTGATGCAGCCTAATATGCCATTGGCTTTTTTGGCAACAAGGGCACACTGTTGGCTCATATTCATCTTCCCGTCCACCATAACCCCAAGGTCCTTTTCTACAGCGCTGCTACTTAGCCGATCGGTCCCCAGCCTGTAGCAGTGCATGGGATTTTTTCGTCCCAAGTGCAGGACTTTGCACTTGTCTTTCTTGACCCTCATGAGGTTTCTTTCAGCCCAGGTTTCCAATTTGTCCAAGTCTCCCTGGATCCTGTCCCAGGTTCACCCCAGTCAGGTGGGATTTATTTTAAAAAGGTATGGTTAAGATAACACACATCAGATGATTAAAGTTATGATATTCTATCAACACTCAAGAATTCCCATGCAATCATTTCTCTCGACACAGAGAAAGCCTTCTTACAGAGTGAATTGGCAATATCTGTGCCTTATCCTGGATAAATTTGAGCTGAGGAAATCCTTTATTTCACAGATAAAACTGTTATATTCCAATCCCATGGGCTGGAACACATGATTTATGAGAGGCTGAGGGAACTAGGCTTGTTTAATCTGCAGAAGAGAAGAATGAGGGGGCATTTGATAGGAGCTGTAACTGCCTGAAAGGGGGTTCCAGGGAGGTTGGAACTAGGCTGTCCACAGTGGTAGTAGATGACAGAGCTAGGAGCAATAGTGTCAAGTTGCAGTGGGGGATGTCTAGGTTGGATATTAGTAATAACTTTTTCACTAGGAGGGTGGTGAAGCACTGGAATGTAGGTGGTGGAATCTTCATCCTTAAAGGTTTTTTAAGGTGTGGTTTGACAAAGCCCTGGCTGGGATGATGTAGTTGGGGTTGGTCCTGCTTTGAGCAGGCGTTGGACTAGATACCTCCTGAGGTCCCTTCCAATCCTAATCTTCTATGATAATTCCAACTCTCAGATCCTAGCAAACAGCAAAAATCCCCCTCCTTTGATCTGTCAGAGGGAACTAAACAGAAATGCCCCTTCTCCCAACCCCTATTCAGTCTAGCATTAGAAACACTTGCAAGCCAGGGAACACCATGTTATTCAAGAGATCAAATCAGTGACTTAAAAGACAAAATTCCTTCTAAATGCAGACATCCTCCTATTTATTTAAAAACCTGGACCAAACTGTTCCAAATATCCTACAAACAATAGATAACTTTGTCAGTTCTCAAGCTACATGATGAATTGGGGTAAGTTGACAGTAATGATGATCTAATTGAATCTAGTTGGAAGTGGATTTCCTATAAGGAAATTGGATGGGAACAGACAAACCTCAGATATCTTGGTATCCTGTACCCTAAGGAAATTTAAAACATTATTAAGGTTAATATAGCCCCATTACTCATGCAATTAGCAAATGATTTATACAGATGTTAAGCACTACCTGTTCCCCTTCGAGAAAAATAAACAGTTAAAATGACTGTTCCCAGGATTCTTTTCATACGGAATTCCCTTCATATCCATCTTCTTCCCTTTTATTTTACAAAAAAATGTTCAGGTCCAGGTTGCTGGTAACACACCCAGAATCTCCTTGCACAGGTAAGAGGTCTCTGTCAGAACGGGGGTGGGGTGGTCAGATTTCCCAACTTTAACACCAGAGAGTAATTCTTAGCCAGAGAGCACAATGGTTCATTCCCTTGTGCTGTAGATCTCCAGCTGGAAGCAGAAATAGCTGCTCCTTTACACCCTCCCAAGGCACTGCCACTCAGATTACTCCCGATTCCCAAAGAACAATTGGCTATAAACTAGCCATCAGGAAGTTTAGACATGAAATTAGTCAAAGATTTCTAACCATCAGAGAAGTGAAGTTCTGGAACAGCGTCCCTAAGGGGAACAGTGGGGGCAGAACACCTAGCTGAGATTGATAAGTTTATGGAGGGAATGATGTGATGGGACAGCCTAATTTGGCAATTGACTGATCTTTGACTACTGGTAAATAGGCCAATGGCCTGAGATGGGATGTTATATGGGGTGGGTTCTGAGTTACTACAGAAAATTCTTTCTAGGTGTCTGGCTGGTGAGACTTGCTGACATCCTCAGGGTTTATGTAGCTGATCACCATATTTGGGGGTGGGAAGGAATTTTCCCTCAGGGAAGATTGGCAGAAACCCTGGGGGCATGGCATGGGGGTCACTTGCTGGTGGATTCTCTGTACCTTGAAATTTTTAAAGCATTGTTTGAGGACTTCAATGTCTGTCTTAGGTTAGGGGTATATTACAGGAGTGGGTGGGTGAGGTTCTGTGACCTGTGTTGTTCAGGAGGTCAGAGATGACTGTAATGGTGGTTCTGATCATAAAGTCTATGAGTATAAATCTCCAGCTATTGAGGCTGCCAGAAATACTTGGCATACAATGTCTATTAAATTTTAAAAATCACCCCTTCTGTAGTCCTAGGCCTCCATGTGGAGTAACTTGAAACTCTGTCTAGCAGGCAACCCCTTCATTTGACCAAATTGGATTAGGATAGGGATTTTGACCAATTTATTAGAATTTAGGATTAGGATTAGGATAGGGATTTTGACCAATTTTTTTGGTCAATTTATTGAAAATTACACCTTCCTCTCTTTTATAGTATTGAAAAAAGTGGTTGAATCTGAAACCTAAGAAAGAGTGGCTATCCCACCAATTTATACATGTCATCTGTTTGGCCTCCATCCCTTGCTAACTCGACCCACTCAACTGCTTTCATTTCTCATTACCCAGATTGCCAAGAGCTAAGGTAACATTTTTTGCATGTTTGCCCAGCAAATTTGAATTAAACCCAAATCCTCTAAAAAGGAAATGGGAGGAGGAATAGACCAATTCTCTGAAAAGCAATGGAAAAACATTTTATCTGATGCTTTAAGATTCTCCTTGGATCTCCAGCTATGATTAATCCAGCAGGAAATAGCATGAAGGATGCAATGGACCCCTCCCTTACTGTTAAGAACAGGTGCCACCAAGTCATACGAGTGCTGGTGCTGTGATTCAGCATGCGCTGCCTTAGCGCATATGCGGTGGGAATGCTACTATAACCGCATGTTTTGGGTAGAACTTAACTGCAGAGGGTTTTTTGTCCTTACAAATAAATTTGGATTACAAACTAACCCTGTAATTTTAAACTGAAAGGCTGTTAAATGGAAGCTGTAATTTTCAGAGGCCCCGTTTCTTTTGGGATTTTTGGAAGCCTCAGGACTTTTTGGAGTTTCAGAGGCCCCAGAACTCAGGGCTTTTTGGAGATTTTAAGATTTTCAAAGGGCTCCGTGGCTTTGGGGAGTTTTCTGAGCCCTTGGGGCTTTTGCAATTTTCAGGGGCCACTGGCTTTTGAGATTTTGGGGGCCTCCTGGCTTTAGGAATTTTTGGAGGCATGGGGGCTTTTAGCTTTTGGGAGGTACTGGCACTCTTGCCATTTTTTATTAAAATCTGTAAAAAAAAAAATTGTCTGAAAACCTGAAAAAATGTTTTCTTGGACTGAAAATCAATTTTTTTTCAGGAATTGCAGAAAATTGGTAAGGGAAGCCAAGGGACACCAAGAGAAACCTATCTCCTATAGTATTAAAGAAAATAAAAAGGAGCTTTAAAAATATATCAGGAACAAAAAGAATCCTTACCAGCACATTTTGAGTGTACACAGGCTCTATCGTGCCATGCCCTTGGCTTTTCCCTGCCTCCAGTCTGTGTACAGGAACTGTTATGTCACTGGACCAGAAATTGCCCCTCTGCTGAGGAAACAACAATTTTTTAACAAGAGATACTAAACCAGGAAGGGAACTCAAGGGTGGAGCAGGGTCAAAGCAGGTACTCCTAAAGCTTGACCTGAGGAACTGCAGTACCATGAAGCAGACTGCTTGCAGGTTATAGTGGGGACTTCTGCTGGGGCATTGAATTAAATGACTGGCCCAAACGGTTTGTCTGGACATGCAGAAGGGTTTGAGGCTATTAGATATATTTTCTCTAATCTTTTTTTCTGGAGGGCGCTTGGGTAAAAAGGGGTAGAAAGGTCTCCTTCTGTGAGTCTGAATAAAGCATTCCCTTAGTCCCCAAATGGATGGAGTCCATGGAGCTGCTCGCTGTCTTTCCTTTCCTCCATGCTGTCCTTGGAAAGAAGCGTCCATGGTTGGTGGGATTCTCCCACCAGCCAACAATGCTTTTGTAGGACAAGCTCGGGTCCCGCTGTGTACTTGCATCTCCTCTCAAAGGCTTCGGATCTGGGGACGAAAACTCCCCCTACTTCCCAAGCGCTGCCTGCTCTCGGAGGTTCCCCCCAAATGCCGGAGGGGGCCTTTTCCCCGGGGAGCTGGTCCAGCCGCTGTGTCCGGAGCAGGCCTCCCAGCTGAAGCCGAAGCTGCTGCGCTGCTGCTGTCAGTGTCTTGGAGCTAATGCATATTGATGAGGCAGGCTGCGCGCACGGCTCTGCAGAGGGAGGCAGGCGGCTGGGAACAGCCCTGTCTTCACGCAGCAGCTCGCCGAGTCCGCTCCGTTTTTCTCTCCAGAGCCCAGGGATGCTGAGCTGAGCCGGAGACCCTGAGCCCCCAGCTGCGTTTCTCTGGCCCCAGCCCACGGTCAGGTGCGTGTGTCTCTGCCCTGGGCGCGTCCCCTTTGTCTGGCCGGGGCCGAACGGGGGGACTCGCGTGTGCATGTGTGTGCGCGCAGCAGGGCCTGCTGTGTATTTGTGTGTGTACAGAGGAGGCTCTCTGGGTTTGTATGTAGGGGACCCTTTGTGTGTGTGTGTGTGTGTACAGAGGGGGCTGTTGACTGCATATGTAGAATGAAGGTTCTGTATGTGTGCAAGGGGACTGTTTGTGTGTGTATGTAGGGGGCCTGTGTGTGTGTGTGTGTGTGTGTGTGTGTGTGTGTGTGTGTACAGAGGGGGCTGTTGACTGCATATGTAGAATGAAGGTTCTGTATGTGTGCAAGGGGACTGTTTGTGTGTGTACATAGGGGGCCTCTGTGTGTGTGTGTGTGTGTGTACAGAGGGGGCTGTTGACTGTATATGTAGAATGAGGGTTCTGTGTGTGTACAAGGGGACTGCTTGTGTGTGTATGTACAGAGGAGGCTGTTTGAGTGTGTGTGTGTGTGTACAGAAGGGAGCTGTGCATGTGTGCGGAGAAGATGCCTGTGCATTAGGCAAAGACCTATGCTGGGGAATGGCTTTTTGTTTGCGTGTGTGGATGCAGGGGGAGGACTTGGAAGGGTGGGAGAGAGCAACTGTGTGAGAATGCAGATGGGGAAGTGGGGGGACATCGTGGTGTCTGCGTGTGGAAGGATGGTGAGAAGGGGATTATATACAAAGGTGATGACTGAGAATTGGGGGTGCAAATGGAGAAGAATTACACATGGAGTGGGGCTGTGGGGAAAAGCAGAAGTCGGTGTGTGGGGCAGGAGGCTTTGCTGTCCAGGACTGAGGTGTTAGAGGGACAGGAAAGTGTACATGGGAGCTGTATCTGCAGTGAGTTATGTGTGTGCAAATGGATTGATGTTGGATGTGGTTGGCGAGGCTGTTGAGACACGGGAGTGAGTGTGTTTATATGTAGGGGAGACAAGGTTGTGTGTCTGTGTGGGGGAAGGTGTGCAGGGAAGGGAGGCTGTGAATGAGTGGAGGTTGCTAGTTTTTGTGTGCTAGGGGAAGAGTTTTGGTTTGTGAATATTTTGGAGGTAGGTGTTTGTGAATAGGGAGATGTCATTGTTTGGGTGTAATGAAGTGTGTTTGTGTGTGCACATATTTGGGGTGGGTTTGGACACAGGGATGGGGATTGGGTATGTTTTTGAGGTGAATCTCTACTTAATCTGATGGCTGGGTTGCAGAATTGCTGCCTGGCTCTTAAAACAAGGTGACCTAACATCCCTAAGGCACTAATGCCCAGACCGTGTCACTTGGCAGTGCACTGTAGCGAGCCCTATAGTGTTTAGTGCAAACAGAGCAGCACTGTGTAGGGGAGGCAGGGAGAAAGGATTGTTACTTTTCATCCTGGTTTTCACAGTATCCAGCCCTGGCCCCTTGCAGCAAAGTGACTGCGACTCTCTCTCTCTCTCTCCACTTGCCTCCTTCCTGTTTGGGTCCCATGCAAGCAGAGAACTGTCAGTTTCCAGGGTCTGAGGCTGCAGGGAAGCTGTTCACAGCTGGATCCCAGCATTGGAAATGACTCAGCAGGTACCATGTTATAGAAAGAAGAATCAGAGAATAATAGGGATGGAAGGGACCTCACGAGGTCATCTAGTTCAACCCCCTGCTAAAAAGCAGGATCACGCCCACTAAATCATCCCAGCCAGGATTTTGTCTAACCAGGCCTTAAAAATCTCCAGAGATGGAGATTCTACCCCCTCCCTAGGTAGCCCATTCCAATGCTTCACCACCCTCCTAGTGAGAAAGTTTTTCCTAATATCCAACCTTGACCTCCCCAGCTGTAATTTGAAACCATTGCTCCTTGTTCTGTCCTCTGTTACCATCGAGAACAGCCTAGCTCCCTCCTCTTTGGAGCACCCCTTCAAGTAGTTGAAGGTTGCTATCAAATCTCCCCTCAGTCTTCTCTTCTGTAGACTAAATAAGCCTAGAGGTTACATGGAGATAATATTGTGAGGCTGAATTAAGTAGAGATATACTGTAATTTGAAAGTCAGTCCTCAACAAAATTGTGTGTTGGCAGGAATCATGTCAAACCAGAGAGGTGTGAGAGAAGCTGAGGGGACAAGTGTCCTGAGCCAACCAGCCTGGGAAGATTGGAGGCCCAGGGAGATGGTATGGGGATTGTTTACCAAGGGCTGCTGTGGATTCTCCATCTCTGAAAATTTTTAAATCAAGATTAGATATTTTTCTGAGAAATCTGCTCTCGTTCAAACAGAAATTATTTCAGGGATGTTCTGTGGCCTGTGTTATGTAGGGGTACAGACTGGATGATCACAGTTGTTTTTTCTGGCCTTTGAATCTAGGAATCTATGAATTACAGTGTTTCATAAGATATTTTGTAGCTCCTTTTTGGGCTTCTGCGTCTTTCTGTTTTCTATCTTCTGTTGCTTCTGTCATATCACGTTTGACAAAGGGAAATTTGAGGCTTTGTGCTAGGCAAAAGCACCTATTGGATTCTGGAAAGGAGGCCCTTCCCCCAGGCTCCTCTCCCAGCCTAAGGGGAGGAGCCAGAAAGCCTGGGACTCAAAAAAAATATGGGAGGCAACAAATGAAAGAACAGGCACAGGCAGGTGGGTCAAAGGATCAGAAGTAGGGGTCCAGAAGGGGACACCAAACAGAGAACCCTAGCCAGCACCCACTGCTCCTCAAAGGTGTCCAGGGAGCCAGCGGATGTGGCTCAAAGGAACTCTGCCTGGATATGTGTGCCAGGGAAGGAACAGAAATAGGCCCCAAAGTCACAAAGCAGCCCTCATCCAACGTCCTCTTCTGATGTTGTAGATGGCCACTTTGGCCATTGCCAGGAGGAGGTTCTCAAGGAGGTCTCGTGAGTTGGTGGGGCCATGAATGGAGTGCACATCAATTAGGAGGTGCGGGGAAAAGTGCAGCCAGAACCATAGAAGGTGGTTCAGGAGGAGCCAGAAAAGGGGCTGCCACCTGGTGCACTCAAGGACTATCTCATGCTGCAGAAATGACAGGTATTGAGAGTAGGGTGAGCCATGCCAGGTGCAGGTCCATGTGCTAGGCAAGAACAACTAAGGAATTCCAGGTGCCCCTGTATCAAAAGGCTCCACCCCCAGCTTAAGGGGAAATCAACTAAACCCTGGGTTCAACTTATGTTGGGGGACAACAAATGAATAAGCCGGAACAGCAGTGAAGGTTCCAGGTATAAAAGCAAGGATCCTGAAGGGGACCCCAAGGAGAGAACTCTGAGACAGTGTCCACTGCTCCTCAAAGGTGTCTGGGGAGCCAGCAGATGCTGCCAGAGGAACTCTGACTCGATGCGTGAACCAAGGGAGGACTGAAAATAGGCCCCACAGTTGCACTTTTCCAGCATCCTCCTCCTAGTATCATAAATGGCCAGTTTGGCCAGCCCCAGGAGAGTTCTCATGACTTTATGGGCCATCAATATGGTGTGCAAAAATCAGGAGGTGTGGGGGAAAGTGCAGCCAGAATCTTAAGAGATGTTTCTGGAGGAGCCAGAAAGGGCACTGCCGCTGCAACATGGTGCATTCAAGCTAAGTGCCATGCTCTCCCTTGCGCTGCACAAAGGGCAGGTGTCAGGAATAGGGGTGAACTGTGCTAGGTACATCCATGTGTTTGGCAAGAACAGGTGAGCCAGCACGCTAGTCAGGATCCCTCCAGTTAAATAGTGCAGAATGGAGCTGGTTAAACAGAGCTCTTCCTAATTTGTAGGTGGAGCAGAGCTGGAAACTAATTAAGCCATTAGGCAGAGGCTACAAATGGGCACAGGAAGGAAAGAGAAAAGGGAAAAAGCAGGCAACAGAGGGAGGTGAGCGATTGCTCTTCCCTGCTTGTTATGTGAGTTGGGGGCTCCCTAGGACTGTTAGAGCAGAGCTGTACGTGGTATAAAGGTGGTGGGAATTTACACTGTAAATAAACTACACAAGGTGTTTGACCAGCACCAGGGTCTCTGAGCAGTTTGTGTATTGAGCAGGGGCAGGAGCCAGATGGTCTCTCCACAATAAAGCAGTGCATCAGAATTACTCTCTCATTCTGCTGCATGCCTAGATGCTAGTTTGAAGGGCATTCTTGGAGCATTCTTGCTGTTAGAGAGGCTTCTTTAAAACAAACAAAACAGGATTTGGCTAAATATAGGTAAAATTAAAGCACAAGGGGCAGAATGGTCAATGAAGTGATGTTATGCTTTCTTTTCCATTTTGAGAATGTTATTATACAGTACAAAATGGATTCCTCCATGTTTTGTTGGCAGGGCTGTGCAGAGAAGCAAAGGCGTGGAATAGCAAAAGATGCTGGTTCTGCAGATCAGGAGTGCAGTACACTGGCAGAATTGCTGTGGGTGCAGGATTGGCAGAGTGGGGTGGTAAAAGCTGCTGGTGTAACCTACTCCTTCCTGTGTGAAGTGGGCTTCTCACCTGGCAGTGTTAGTCCCTCGCTTTTATGAAGAATAAATTCATCCCAAAATCTGTTAAAATGAGGCATCATAATGTACATTTTCTTCACATCAGAATTTGCAACAGGCTGTTCTCATCTTGACTGGCAATTCCCAAGTCAGAGAACTACACTGTCAACCTGGCAAGGGTGCTTCTACGCTTGGGTGTTTGTTTTAGAGGCGTTTGGATGCAGGTGCTTCCTGTCTGTCTGGGGAAAAAGCCATAAGGAGCCGCTCTGGTCTCCATAGGGGTGCTGCAAATACATGGGTGGGCTCCTATAAATGCATATCTGAGCAAACTTTGAAGACCACTTTCAAAGCTTTTTGAATAAACAAAGCTTTTCTAGCAGCATTGGTTCTAAATGAAATAGGACAGCACTGCAGATGCATAACTAAGACAGGGTTGCCCTGCCCTATTTAATGTAAAAATGTTTTCTTCCCAGTCATTGATAAAAATGTTAACTACTAAAGGCTACAAACCAATCCCTGAAGGCGCCACCCCCTCTCCCCTTAGAAAACACACCAGGTTGATGATGATTCCTCATTTACAACAGCATTTTGAGAGCTATCAGTCAGTCAGTTATTAAACCATGTAATGTGTGCCATATTATTTTTGATATTCTAGTTTTTTAATCAAAATGTCATGCAGTACCATGTTAAAAGCCTTACAGAAGTATAAGCGCATTATATAATCACCACTATTATCTTTATCAACTGAATTTATAACCTCATCCAAAAAAGAGGTCAGGTTGGTTTGATGCGATCTATTTTTCTATAAATTCATGATGATTTGCATTCATTACATTACATTACTCTCCTTACATTACCTAGATCATGCTGTTTACCATTTTTAAAAATTGGCGCAACATTAGTGTCCCTCCTGCCCCCCCCATCTTCTGGACCTTGTCCACTGTTCCAAAATAATAATTAATGGTCCAGTGAGCTCCTCAGACAACTCCTTTAAAACTCTTGGATGCAAGTTACCTGGACTGATTTAAAAATCCCAAAACTTTGGTAGCTTCTCTTTAACAGCCTCCAGAGATATGAGTTGAGTGGGAAAGAGAATTATGATCACCAAATGATGAGACTGTGTCATGTTTTTTTTTCCCAACTAAGGAATAGAAATATTTATTAGACAATTCTGCCTTTTCTGTATTCTAATTCTTCTACCATTTCCAGGTAATAACCATTGGCAGGATTAATTTTGTTTGTAATTTATTTTTAAAAGCTCCTCCTGACTGGCTGTATATTTCTCATTGTGTTTCTTTGTTTTCCTTATCAATTTTCCACAATTCCTAAGTTCTGATCTATATTCATTACTATCAACTTCCCCTTTCTTCCTTTTGTTATGTATTATTTTTCAGTGTTTTATATCAGCATTCCTTTCCCCTCTAAACAGGTCTGTTTTTAACCAACACAGCTTTCTTCCTAATTGGTGGGATCGTGGCTGTTGGAGCATCTGATAAGATGTTCTGAAATGATTCATAGTTATCATTTAAATTTTTCTGATTAAAATGCTCTCTCAAGATCAGATTTTGTAGGGATGGTAGGATTAATTGTGGTTGGGGTTTTCAAAAGCCTCCTAGGGATTTAGGTGCACAAGTCCTTTTGAACATCTCATCCTATGATGTTAACGAGAACTACAATACTGAGTTTGCTAAAGTTAGCAAAGATTTCTAATGTGTACTCATGAAAAATAATTAAAATGTTTATATCTTAGCTGTATTTTAGGTTTTAGCAAGCATAGTCCTGTTTCTCACGGAGAGCAGTCTGCTTGAAAAAATCAGTTTGTGAAATTCGGGCTTTTTTAAAGTTGTGTAATGTTTGCTAAAATTAACTTAAAAATAGTAATTTTTAAACATCTTTCCAGAATAAAAAACTGTCCAAACTGATTTTGCTCAGACTTCCCAAAAATAATCAATCTGTGGCTGAGATCAAACATGAAAAATGTCAGGCCAAAAAATGCAATGATCAAAAATCTGTGGGCAACAGTTTGAAGGTTGTAATGAAAATCCTGGTATGACCTTGAGTATAGGCGGGGCTACTCTCCCCGCAATAATGCACTAAGGCCTACAGAAACAAAAACAGTGTACAGGTTAACAAGTTCCAGAGGGGTAGCCATGTTAGTCTAGTTCAGCAAAACAAATGAGGAGTCCTGTGGCACTTTTAAGACTAACAAATGTAGTTATCACATGAGCTTTCGTGGGAGAAAAATCTCACCTCATCAAATGGATTACAGATCCGTTTGAAATTTGCAAATTTGTAATCCATTTGATGAAGTGGGATTTTCTGCCATGAAAGCTCATGCTGTAAATACATTTGTCAGTCTTTAAAAATGCCACAGGACTCCTTGTTTGTTTTAGTATACAGGTCACTAACTCATGGATGTACTTTTTGTTCCAGATAATCTGACTTTAAGAAGTCTATTTCACTTTACCCAGTCCAAGATGGAAGCCCCACTGGTCAGTCTGGATGAGGAGTTTGAGGATCTGAGACCTTGCTTCTCTGATGACAGAGAAGAAAAACCCCATTGCTTCTATGGCTCCTCCCCTCAGCATCTGGAAGATCCCTCCCTTTCTGAGCTTGAGAACTTCTCTTCTGAGATTATCAGCTTCAAGTCCATGGAAGACTTGGTGAATGAATTTGATGAGAAGCTCAATGTCTGCTTTCGGAATTACAATGCCAAAACTGAGAACCTGGCTCCTGTAAAAAATCACCTCCAGATACAAGAGGAGGAAGAACATCTTCAGGATGAGAAGTAAGCAGACTAGAAATTCTAATCATACATTTACCCAAAGGAGGCTTTAATTCAATGGTTCCCAATCTTTTTGGCTGGAGGGCCACAGCTATCATTTTTACAATCCTGAAAGGCCACCAGTTTCCACCAGGCCACCACCCACTGCAGCCAGAGAGAAGGAGTTCAGTGGGGAGGCTGCCTCCTTCCTCACTGATCTCCCTCTCCCTGGCTGCAGCAGGGAAACTGTACCTCTCCTGCCATAAAATAAATTTGTTATTCTTTAAAAGTGCCACAGGACTCCTTGTTTCTTTTGCACCTCTCCTGTAGCCCCTGTACTCCACCTGGGGCCCTACAGACAGTGGTTCCCTTCTGCAGCCTTCTCTCCGGCTCCAGCAGGGACCCCAGCACCTAAGGACCCAGCTGAGGTGCTTTGCTGTGCTCCCTACTTAGGCGGGGGGAGGGGTGCACTGATCTCCCATCCCCTGGGCTTCAGCAAAGAGCCTGCACTGGTCTTTTAGCCCCACAGCAACATGCTCGGCCAGGATCTGGAGGTAGTGACTCCCTAAGCAGCCAGCAGGAGTGGAGCAGTGGGTTATTTTGAAAGTCCCGATGGGCCACTGTTGGCCCATGGCCCACAACCCCTGGGTTGGAAACCACTGCTTTAATTTATTTTAAGGCAATGAGCTCAGAAAAGGTGCTCAAAAAGGAAAAATAAAAATGAAGAAAAAATTGGAAATTCTGGAGATGTTTCCAGTATTCAGGTTATCCAATTGACCTGTTTGCAGTTTTTCAAAATTTGCATTGCCTTTTAAAATAATTCTTTGTCAAAAACATTGTGGAAATGCTTCTTGACACTTGTTTTCAGTAAATAAAAACATCTGATTACCATTTTGATAATGGTTTTGATAATTTTTTTGGATAAAAACAGTGGATAAAGAATTCATGAGTGTGTCTGAAAAATGAAAACATTTAAATAAGCAAATAGGTTTTTGCAAAATATTTTGCTTTGGGGAAAAAAGCCATTTTTAATATTTAGTTTTGAAAAAAATCATGGACTGACTGTACTGATGAAGAGATATACCAAGGCATTTAGGTCACTAGTGAGACTTAGCTCTGTTTGGTGTTGGGGATATATGGTACCATGGCTGGTACCCCATGGCTGCCAGCCTGAAGGCCTTGAGCCCCTCCAGCACCAGCCAAGCCCTGAGTCGAGTGCCAGCCCATTCTGCCTCCACAGCTGGCCTGTCTGGGGCCCTGGGTCCCCCCAGCGCTGGTCAGACCTCAACGCTGAGCTTTGGCCCACCCTGCCCCAAGGCTGTCTGGTCTACAGGCCCCCCAGTGCCAGCTGGGTCCCAGCACCAATCACTGGCATTCCCTGCATGGCTGGTAGGTCTGCCATGCCCCATGCCAGTGTGCTTGAGTGCTGCCCTGCCCTCAGGCTAGGTGCCACCTTGTGTGTGTGTGTGGGTGGGGGGCACAAAAGTGGACAGCCCCGGGCCCACAGGAGCCTTAATCCAGTCCTGGATCTTTGTGTCTAAAAGCTGCTTCAAGGACCAGATCTATTAGTTTAGAGGCAGCCACAGACTTATAAGTCATCTGAAAAGAACAAAGAGCTGCTAGCCGTAGCATGGGTTACTGAGACCAGTGGAGTGCAAGAACTGGATAGCCAGGGGATGTTTCAGCCCTAGTATCTAAGGCCTTGTCTAAACACAAAACTGCATTGCTAGATCACTAGTGTGCATGCAGGTATTCCTTCTGACAGTTTCTGCTGCTTCCAGTCGCTGTGCGGTCTAGAGATTGGCTATGCTGCTCCCCACAGCTAAAAGGTCTTAAGATTTTGCTTTGGACTCCCTCATTACTTCACACCAGTTGGTTTTCACCTGACAGCTTCATGTGGGAGTTGGTTTGTTGGTGTCCAGTGTATATGCCTCAAGTATGTCCAGAGCTGCTTTATGAGTCTGGTGGAAATGAAATGCCAGTGAGTGATTTCTTGGATCTCTTTGGTGGTGATAAAGTCTTTCCAACCAATGCCCAGAATCATTGTAGGCACAGGAATCTAGCTTTTTTGTCTAACATTTTAGTTGACCTCCAGCTCTCACAGTCACATGTTAACACCAAGACAAAAAACCCCTCAAAATAAACTGAAGCAACAGCATTCAGGGAAGGAAACAGCATCCTTTCTTGACCCCTGCAAGGGGAAGCCCTGAATCATGAGATTTTAGCAACATAAGGTTGTGATGTTCCCCTCCTGCAGTCTGGACTGCTGTGCCATTGGGCCAGTCAATTCTCCACTCCAGAGCCCCGATTCACCCCGCCTTGCTGAGTGATCTCCCACTCCTGGGTCAGCTCACACCCAACCTCCAGCGTGTAATTGGTCTCTCAGGTAGTGAAGGTGCACTTTCACTAGCCACTCATGGGAGGGTTCTGCAGCGAGCATCCCCAGCTCCTAAGTGCAGTTCCGGGAGCTTCCATCTTCCAAGGTTCAGTGTACTCCCACTGGGCCTTGCGGTGTTCATTTCCACTGGTCCATCAATTTAACAAAGAAATTGATATGCATTAGCTTTGCTCTGTGAGGCTTTCACATTTATACATCCAACGTTTTGCTGCTTCAGACAAAACAAACATAAGTTTATTGATAAAAACATGATTTTAAGTGAGTATATGTCAAATCAATATAAAATCAGATAGTTAATCAGTCAAGGAGATAATCACAATCAAATGAAAGATAACTCGCTTTCTAAACTAAGATCACTGTTACAGTCCATGTCTGGCTTACTCACATAGGTGTGGCTGTGATGATTTTTAGTCAGTTTCTGCCCCCTCTCCTGTGGGCAGGGTTCAGTTCTTAGTGTTGCTTAGAAGATGGAATCCATGACAAAGAGAGTTATCCAGTTCAAAGTGTGCCTTTTTCTTTCCAAGCACCTCCGGCCCGCCTTCTAGTGGTCAGGTGACTCTTTCCTCTCTAACCTAAGGTACCTGAGCTATATTGTTCTTATATGCATACATTCTCTGGGTGTGTGCGAACCCAGCTCTGTTTGTCTGTCCCCCACTTGAGCCAAGTGGAATACCTTTGAGAACATGACCAGGCAGAGTCCCATATCCAGGGCCATCCTTGGTGGGGGTCAGCTGAGGCGTCTGCCCAAGCCCCGCCTTTCGTGGGCCCCGTGAGGCCAACTGGCGCATGGTGCAGCTTCTGGTGCGACCCTTCAGAGCCCTGGGCCCTGAAAGGCCATGCTGGAGGATGTACAGCACATCAGCAGTCCCCAGCCTGCCCTGCCTTTCCCAGCACCCGGGGTCCCCCATAGGTTTATTGGCCCTGGCCCCCAACCCCAGGAACACCCCTGTTCATATCTGTACACATGTATGATGTTGCAGGAACCATGTTCTCATAACAATAATGTAGTATGCCATGAGCATTCCAAAACACCACACGTGACATACTTTGCATTAGACCATGTACACTTAACATTGTGAGCGTGAACAGGAAAGATATGTAGATCACATTCCAGGGGTGTGCAGGAGTGCAGCATATCACAAAGATATAAACTTGAAGGGACCCGCAGCACTACTGAACCCTGCCCCCTTCAGCATGGGTAAACACTGTGAGACAATCACATTCATGAATTTGGGCAGCTCTCTTTTAAATCTAAGTAACTTGTGCTACAACTATTGGGAGACTCTTCCAGAACCTCTCTTCTCTGATGGCTAGTAACTTTCTTCAAATTTCCACCTTGAATTTGTTCATGGACAGTTTGTGCCAACATTGTCCTTTATCTTAAATAGCTCTTTGCTCTCCTTTAGGGCTGGATTAAGGCACCCTGGGCCCCCCCCCAACACCAGGCTATCCCCCACCATAGCGGCAGCAAGCTGGGGGTGGGGAGGCACTCAAGCATGCTGGCCCTGGGGCCTGGCAGATCTCTCGGCTGCGAGGGGCAAGCCAGCACTCAGCCCTCAGGCCTGGCTGGCATTGGGGTGGCCCGGGGGCTAGCTGCGGGGGCATGGTGGGCCAGTGCTCAGCACTGGGGCCCAGTGTGGAACGCCTGCTTAGGCCAGTGACCAAAGCTTGCAGCACTCCTCTCCTGTCCCCCCTCCGGACTGCTGGTCTGCCCCAGCAGGTTTTAGACCTGGGGCAGGGACTCGGGGGAGTGGAAGAGTTGGCAGCAGCAGCATGCCAGGGTTCAGAGCGCTGTTGGGCCACCAGGCAGAGGTCCCTGGGGGGCTGTCAGTGGAGACTGACTCACGTGGGCTAGCGCTGTGCAGCTGGCACTGCAGTGCTCAGGCCAGGACTGGATTGTTGTAGGGCGGTGGGGCTCCCATTTAGCCTGGGGCCTGGTGCTGCAGCCCCTAAAGCCCCTGTGATAATCTGGCCCTGCTCTCTTTGGTGTTTACCCCTGATATATTTATAGAATACATTCATACCGTCTCTCAGCCTTCATTTTCTAGACTAAAAAAGTGAATGTCTTTCAGTCTCCTCTCATAAGAGGGGTCTTCCATTCTCCTCATCATCCCAGGAGGCATTCTCTCTACCTCTTCCAGTTTCAATTCATCTTTCTTGAACATAGATCACCAGAATTGTACACAATATTCCAGATGAGATCCTACCATTGCCTTGTACAGTGCCATGAATGCTTCTTTATCTTGCTGGACATGCCTCACCTCATACATTCTAGGATTACATTTGCCTTTTTTTGCACCTTAGCTTGAGTTTCCAGTGGGGAGAGGGAAGGCACAAACCCACCCTCATCTAAAGGCCCCTCTCCCAGTTGCCTTTTTTGCAGCCACATGACATTGGTGGCTCATCATCATTCTGTGATTGATCAACACACCCAGATATCTTTCCTCCTCTGTCATTTCCAACTGATGAGTCTCCAGCTTGTAGCAGGAATTATTATTGTCAGTCCATGACCTTGCATTTTGTAGTATTGAATTTCATCCCATTTCCATTACTCCACTTTTCAAGATCATGCAGATTTTCCTGTAAAATATTCCGCTTCTCCTCTGTATTAATGATGTCTCCCACACGTATCACCAGCAAATTTCATTTGTACACTCCTACTTTTTCTGTCAAAGTCATTCATGAAATATTGACTAATATTGGTCCCAACACTGATCTGTAAGGAACTTCACCAGTAACTTCTCTCAAGTCCAACAGTTCAACTTTCAGAACAACCAATTGTATTCTCCTTTTTAGCCAGTTCCTTATTCTTTGTAGTAGAAAGAGAGAGCCTGAGACATGAGCCCTGGTATAATGAGGCCTAAGGGCTAAAGTAAAGTCAGGCCCTGCTACGATAGAGCAAAGTTAGCAAAAGTTAGGCTAACAGCAGAAATTAGGCACTGTTAAGAAACATGCCGATTGTCTGGAACACCAACCTGCCAAGAAGAGGGTTAGTGTTGCAAAAAACAGAAACACTCCTCCTAAGAAGTGCTTGGCACAGGATACTTGCATATAACGCATTCCAGCAGGGTAATACCGGAACAGCATGACACAAAGTTATGGCATAAACACACTTCCCATAGATGATACAGGGACACCATGATCCAGGGCTTTTTTAAAGCCAGTACGCACAAGTACGGCGTACCGGCACCTGTTTTTCCCTGGGCGGCCATGCTGCCCAGTTGGGGGTTAGGGTCAGCAGGGGAAAGGAGTGGATTGACCCTGGCCCCCAGCTGGGCAGTGGGGCTATCAGGGGACAAGAGTGGCGCACTCTCAGGCTTGTCCAACCTGCGGTTGCGGGCCAGAATCTGGCCCGCCAGGGGCTAGATTCTGGCCCACGGATGTCTGGGAGCTGCAGCCAGGCTGGAGCTTTTTCAAGTCTCTTGCCCAGAGCATGCTCAGATGCATGGCTCAGGGTGGGAGCAGCCTGGCCAGGGAGTGACTCTGGCCACCCCTGCAGCTCCAGCCAGGTAAGGGGAGGAAGGGGGCCGGGAGGGTCGAGGAGCTAGCGGGTAGGCAGGGAAGGGGCCTGGGTGGGTCGGGGAGCCGGTGGCGGGGTGGGGAACCGGCTGGGGGGGGGAGAGGATTGGGGATCCAGGGCGGGTGGGGAAAGGGTCCGGGGGGTGGGGGAACCAGTGGGTGGGGAAGGGACTGGGGGGGCCAAGAGGAGTGGAGAAGGGGCAAGGGGGTCAGGGAGCTGGGGGGTTTGGAGAGCCAGTGGGTGTGTGGAGAAGGGGTGGGTGGGGCCGGGAGGGTTGGGGAGTTGGCGGGTGGGGAAGGGGTGGGGGGTCGGGGAGTTAGTGGGCGGGAAAGGCGGGGCCTGGGAAGGCCCCTGGGGGCAGTGTTGGAGGAGTGGGGGTTTGGAGAGGCCCCAGGGGGCGGCAGTGGTGGAGGGTCTGGACACGCCCCCACTCCCCCACCACTCCTGCTGGCATACTGGCACCTTTTTTTATTTTTTTAAGAAATAAAGCGCTGCCATGATCCCTCCGAAAGAAAAGGTCAAGGTGATGGGGGATCTATAAAAGTGGTTTGATTGAACCAACATGTACAAGGCGAAGGGTGCTAACTGACCCAGATCTCTCATTCCTTTTTGAGCAGAGTAGCCCCCAGGTTGGTTTGATTAAAAAAAGCTCTCTGTAATGGTTTCACCTGTGCTGCAAGGCTCTTAAGACTTAAAAATCCTCTTGTCAGTAGCTGATTTTTAGCTGGGTTGAGGGGATGGAATCAGAGATTGCATTAAATGCTGCAACTTGCAAGGTTAATGTCATTCTGAGTTTGGCTATTTAAATCCTTGTTCTGAATGAGCTGCTTTTGCTGCTGATTTGGTCATTCAGTCACACAGAACGTAGTGAATGACATGCCGGTATTTCCATCTCCTTTATGGTCTTGTCTCTTCTCTTTAAAAATTGGAAAGGTTTCAAGAAAAAGCTATGAGAATAATTCGAGGTCTGGAAAGCATGTTGTAGTTAGAGAGTGAAGAATATTTATTCTATCTAAGAGAAGGCTAAGAGCTGAACTGAAATTCTACAAGTACCTACACGGGAAAGAGATTTCTGAGAGCAGAAAGTAAGCGGACAAAGGCAGAACAAGGTCAAGTGGTTGGAAGTGGAAGCTAGACAAATTCAGACTAGAAATAAGACACAGTTCTTTTAACAGCAAGGATAACGAACAATTGATTTCTCAGTCTCCGAAGTTTTCAGATCACGAGTGGTGTCTTTCTAAGAAATATGCTGTAGTTCCAACAGAAGTTATGGGCTTTATGCAGAAATTATGGGCTGAGGTTCTCTGACCTGTGTTCTGTAGGTGATCAGACTAAATGATGATAACCGTCCCTTCTGGCTTTAAAATCTCTGAATGTGGTTTCAGAGCTGTTTTGAACACAACATGCTGATACAATTCTTTGCCTGACAGCTATTAACAAATTCTTTCCACTTTCAGGGTTTGGGATGCTCTAACAGACAATTACATCCCATCGATCACTGAGGATTGGAGGGACCCCAATATCGAGGTGTTGAATGGCAATGTTTCTGACTCAGAGGTACTTCTCCAGACTCTATTTTTTGCATTACTTGTAAAAAATATGAACAGGTTCTGGGATACTGTGTGAGCTGGATAAAGGAAGAATGCAGATACATTAAGTGATATGATGTCTAGCAGTCATTCTGAGAAATAGACATAATAGAATGTGAAAATGGAGCTTCTGCCGGAGTTTGGAATAGATCTCTCACAAATTGCATGAACTGAGGTCACCATCCTTGATAGCTGAAAAGCATGTGGAGTGAGGAACGTGAAATGAAACAGCCTGATATGTATGCAACGGGGGTTTTGTCAGCTAGTCTGTTATTTGTTTGAGAATGACATTGAGGATGTTTGTACCGCCTTCCACCATGACACATTTAGAACAATGCAGAGCAGGGACTTGACAGCCTACTGAACAATGCAGATAGTGATTGCTGATGTGTATGGCACATCACAGAGCACTGCGGGGAGCTCAGCTGGCCCAGGTTTTCAGAGCTCTCTGTACCTTAAAGTCTTTAAACCATAATTTGTGGAATTTAAGAACTCAATTGTAGGTTAGAGGTCTATTACAAGAGTGGATGGGTGAGCTTCTGTGGCCTGCATTGTGCCGGAGGTCAGACTAGAACTAGGCGATCATATTGCTCCCTTCTGACCTTAGAGTTTGTGAATGGTATTGAGAGGTCAGGGTGCTGTGTTCTCTTGTTTCTAGACTGGTGAAAATAATGCAATTTTTATTCCATGATGAATTTTGACATTTCAATGTTTAAACAATGAGATAGTGCTAGTACCAATGAAGCTAAGAATCAGGCGGACGATACTGGTTGTAGAACCACTGTACCTGATTGGGTGAGGAATCTCGGCCCAGCCAAGCAGAAACAACTAAGGTGTTTGTACACCAACACAAGGAGCCTGGATATCAAAATGGAGGAACTAGAAGTACAGATGCAGGAAGTGAACTCAGCTATTATAGGGGTAATAGAAACATGGTAGAATGATAATCATGACTGGAATATGGGTCTTGAAGGGTATGGGCTGTTCAGGAAAGACAAATAAAAGTAAAGGTGATGGAGTAGCATTGTATATTAATGGGGACATAAATTGTAAAGAAATTAGAAGTGATGGAATGGATAAGACAGAGTCTGCTAAGGTCAAGATGACTTTGGGGAAGAAAACTACCAGAGCATCCCCTGGGGTAGTGCTTAGGTTATGCTACAGACCCCCAGTATCTGATTTGGATATGGTTAGAGACCTCTTGACCACTTTTCATGAAAAAAATACTACTGGGAATTGCATGGTTATGGGAGACTTTAATTGCACAGATATCGATTGGAGGACAAGTGCTATTAATAACAATAAGCCCCAGATTTTCCTTCATGTGATAGCTGACAGATTTCTTCACCAAACAGATACCGAACCAATAAGAAGTGATGCCATTTTAGGTTTGTTTTTGGTGTGTAGTGAGGATCTGATAGAAGAACTGGTTGTAGGCAGCAACCTTGGGTGGAGTGATCATGAGGTAATTCAGTTTAACTAAATGGAAGGATAAACAAAAATACATTTTAAACTAAAATCCTCGATATCAAGAGGGCAAACTTAAAAAAATTAAGGGGATTAATTAGGGAACTGGACTGGACTGAAAAATTCAGGGATCTGAATGTGGAGGAGTCTTGGAGTTACTTTAAGTCAAAGTTGCAGATGCTGTCTGAAGCCTGCATCCCAAGTGAGGTGAAAAATATTGTAGGGAAGGGTTGCAGACCAATTTGGATGAGCAAGCATCTCAAAAAAGTTATTAAGATAAAGCAGAAAGCCTACAAGGAGAGGAAGATTGGAGGGATCAGCAAGGAAAGCTACCTCTTGGAGGTCAGATAGTGTATGGATAAAATGAATGGTGAAATACCGAAAACCAAGTAGAGTTGGACCTTCCGAAGAAATTTAAAATGAATAGTAAAAAGATTTTTAGACATAAAAATAAAAACACAACAAGGGAAGAAGAAGTGGCATGGCTAAACACTGAGGAGTGGTGATTAAAGGTAATCTAGGTATGGCCCAACACATAAACAAATACTTTCCCTCAGTTTTTAATAAGGGTAATGAAGAGTTTAGGATTAGTGGCGGTTAATGAGGATATGGAAGTGGAAATTACCACATCCAAGATGGGTGTCAAAGTCAAACAGCTTAATGGGACTAATTTAGGGGTGGAGGTGGGGGCGGGCTGATAATCTCTATCCAAAAATATTAAAGGAACTGGCATATGCAATTGCAAGCCCATTAGCAAGGATTTTTAATAAATCTCTAATCTCGAGGTTGTGCCCTATGACTGGAAAATTGCTAACGTAGTTCCTATTTTTAAGGAAGGGAAAATGTGATCTGGGAAATGGCAGATCTGTTAGTTTGATCTTAATTGTATGTAAGATATAGGAACAAATTTTGAAAGAGATAATAAGGACATAGGGATGAACAGTAATTGAGATGAAATACAGCAGTTTTACAAAAGATAGATCATGCTAGACCACCCTAATCTCCTTCTTTGAGAAGATAACTGCCTTTTTACACAAAGGGAATGCAGTGGATCTAATCTACCTGGATTTCAGTAGGGCATTTGTTACTGTTCCACATGGGGAATTATTTGTTAAATTGGAGAAGATGGGGATTAATATGAGAATTGAAAGGTGGGTAAGGAGCTGGTTAAAGGACAAGCATAACAGGTCATACTGACAGGATAACGGTCTAGCTGGAGGGATGTCACTAGGGGAGTTCCTCAGGGATTGATTTTGGGACCAATCTTACTTAAAATTTTTATGACTGACCTTGGCACAAAAAGTGTGAGTGTGCTAATAAAATGTGCGGATGACACAAATTTGGGAGGTATTGCCAATGTGGAGGAGGACCAGAATATCATATAAGGTCTGGGTGACTGTGAAAACTGGAGTAATAGAAATGGGATGAAATTTAATAGGTCAAAGTGGAAGGTCATGCACTTATAGACTAAAAATAAGAATTTTTGCTGTAAGCTGGTGACTTATCATTTGGAAGTGACAAAGGAAGAAAAAGACCCGTCTGTACTGGTTGAGCACAGGACAACTGTGAGCCACCACTGTGATGCGGCCATGAAAATGGCTAATGCAGTCCGAGGAAGGTATTTCCAGTAGGGACAAGGGAGTCTTAGTGCCATTATGCAAATCACTGAGACACCTCTTCTGGAATACTGTGTGTAGTTCTGGGCTCCCATGTTTAAGACAGGTGAATAACTGGAACGGGTGCAGTGAAGGGGTACTATGATGATCTGAGAAATGGAAAACCTGCCTTATGAGAGGAGACTCAAAGAGCTTGGTTTGTTTAGCCTGACCAGACAAAGGCTATGGGGAGATAAGATTGCTCTCTATAATACATCACAGGGATATACCAAGGAGAGAGAGGAGTTATTTTAAGGTAAGCACCAATGTGGACTCAAAAACAAATGGATATAAAATTGCCATCAACAAGGTTAGGCTTGAAATTAGTCAAAGGTTTCTAATCATCAGAGGAGTAAAGTTCTGGAACAGCCTTTGGGGGGAGCTCTAGGGGCAAGAAATCTAACAGGTTTGAAGATGGAGCTTGAGAAGTGTATGGAGGGGATGATATGATGAGACTGCCCACAATGGTATGTAGCTGATCCATCATTGCTATCAACAAATATCTCCAAAAGCTGGAGATAGGATACTGGATGGGAGGGCTCTGAGTTACTACAGAGAATTTTTTCCTATGTATCTGGCTAGGGGATCTTGCCCACATTCTCAGGGTTTAACTGATCACTATAATTGGGGTCAGGAAGGAATTTTTCCTTTACAGTGTTTTTCCTAGGAATTGAAGTGTGTGTTTGAATTTACAAGTGGGGTGGGCGGGACAATGAGGAGTGAGACCCTGAGGGTGAAGGTAGGCTGTATGGCACCATAGTAAAAACTGAAAAGTGTTTCACAACTGTTTTATTAGATCTATCTCATAATACAAAATTATTCCAGATAGTTAAGGCCAAAGCCGACTGCTCTGCGAAGAGTTACGTAGGGATCTTACAAAACTGGGTGACTGGGTAACACAATGGTAAATGAAATTCCACATTGATAAATACAAAGCAATGCACATTGGAAAACAGAATCCCAGCTATACATATAAAATGATGGGATCTAAATTAACTGTTACCATTCAAGAAAGAGGTCTGTTGTCTTGTAGATTGCATGTAAGAGAGCGCTCAAGAGACCAAAATGCCTCTGACTTTAACCCCTGTTCCTTTGCCACCCCCTGGGGTCAGGTGATTGGCAATATCCTTCATGGTTTCCTCCACTTGAGTCAAATGAGCATCACCTAATCAGACACTCAAACCAATTTATTGTTCTTGTGTGGATGCCTCGATGAGATGTGAACTCTCACTCTGCTTTGTGTTTGCCTGGATCCATTCAAGCCATGTGAGAGAGACACTTGCGAATATGACACAACAGAGCTTCAGAACCACTCATGTGGCATTGCAAGAAACACACTCGTATAATAATGTTCAGTATGTCATGAGCGTTCCGAAAACGCTGGACTCGATACACGTTGTATTAAACACTACACAGTTACACAATAAGAGTGAACATGAATGATGCACAATCATGCCATAAAGATGTCTGTGGGATACATTGTGCCACACCAGCCTATAACAGCATGTCTAACTTGGAAGTAGAGCTGTTCCACTTTAACTTAACTCTTCAGGGTAAATGTGTCAACTTATTAGAGTTACTCAGGGGAGAGAGTTTTTAAAGACAGGATCCTTACACTTAAAGAAAGGTATGGACAAATTGGAGAGAGTCCAGTTGAGAGCAACAGAAAGTTTAACAGGTCTAAAAAACAAGCCCTATTAGGAAGCATAGAAAGAAATAGGTATGGTTAGACTAGAGAAAAGAAGACTGAGGGGGGACATAATAGCAATCTTAATATGTAAACTGTTGTTATAAACAAAATGGTGATCGGTTGTTCTCCATGTTTTATACAGTGGTGTTGTAGCTGTGCTGGTCTGAGAGAGGCAAGGTGGGTAAAGGAATATATTTTATTAGACCAACTTTTCTTGGTAAGAGAGAGAAGCCTTTGAGTCACACACAGCTCTTCTTCAGGGCATGGAAAGGTACTCAGAGTGTCACAGCTGAGTACAAGATGGAGCAGATTGGTGTAGGCAGTTTGCATATTCCAAGGGTCATTAAAGATGGAGTAGTCTGTTAAGATTTCTGCAGTCATAGAATAAAAAAGAGGTGCTAATGGATTGCACATTTTTGTAATAAGTCAAAAATCCAATGTCTGTTCAGTCCATGGTTTTAGTGTCTAGTAGAGTTATGAATTTAAGCTCCCAGGCTCATCATTTGAAAGAGTTCTGCAGGTTTCCTTTGAGGATGAGGGCTGATAGGTAGATTTACAGTGAGTGGTGTGTGAAAAGTGTTCACCCACAGGTAATAAGGTGCTTTTGTCTTGTATTAATTCCTTTGAGTTCATTTGAGAGTGTAGTGTTTGGTTTCACTGACAGAATTGTTAATGGGACACAGTGCACTGGATGAGGTACACCACATCTTGTGATAGGCTATGCTGTAAGATCATATGTGGAAACTTTCAAGAGAGGGGACCTGTTCTGGTTCCACACTGCTAGGATAAAGAAAAGTAGAAGGTCTGATATGGCTGCTCAAAACAAGTTAATGGGTGTTAGTTTTCGTTTTCTTTTTTTCATTCTCGTGGTTAAAGGGTTTTTTTTCAATTTACTTCCAATTGCCTTAACTCATGGGAAAGGGTCAGAACAAGAGCTCTCATTTTATTAGTAGTTATATATGTATCATTGCTTTACTGGATGGTGCATTCTTGTTAACAAATGTATCAGGGTTCTATTGCTAATAGGTAATTACTATTGTTCTAATGTTTGGGATTCCAGGGGCTGGGTTTTGTCTGATCAGGTCCACTTCCTGAGTGTCACATGGGGACAGAGTTGAAACTGAGTTTAAACAGCTTCTTCTTTCTAGTGTTAATGTGTATTTCTCTCTTCACTATCTTTTCCTTGTTTTACTTATTTAATTCCTTTTTCTTTCCCCCTCCAGTTGCCCCCCCACACTACCTAGTCTTGTAGAATATGTACCAGGAAGTGACACCATGCCCCTGGATTGTATAACTTTTGCTGCTTAGCTATGTATGCTGTACATAGTGTATGCTGCTTAGGAAAATTTGCAAGATCTTATTTATTCACAAGACTACTTTCTATTTTATCCAGTATACATTAATAGTGATGACACCAATAATTAAATGTGCCTTCTGGAATATAAAGGGTTATAATAATTGTATTAAAAGAAAAATATATTTCATGCTTAAGAAAGACAACGTTGACATTACCATAACCCAGGGAACACACATGACAGACTCTGAAGTCTATAAATTGAACAGAGATTGAGTAGGGCTCTTAATTTCTGGTTGCTTAATTCTGAAGTGAGGAGTGTTGCTATACTAATACATAAAACATTGAATGTCAATATTTTGACCAAGAGGTTTGACAAAGAAGGCAGACTCGCTGTCCATAATCAACTTTGCCACTCTAAAGCCAGAATAATGACAAATGTTTTTATGCTTTTTATGAGTATAAATGACTTGGGCTATCATACTGTTGTTATACCTGGAGACTTAAATGACACTCTCCATCTCTCCATAATTCTCATCAGGTTCTTCATTCACATATGGCTCATTGAAACTTACAAGATGTTTGGAGCTTGATAAATCTTTTACTGCAGTTCATTTGCCTTCTTCAAGACTGGACTATTTCAAAGTGTAACAAGACTTGATCAGTTTAGTCTCTGATTGTGGCCTTGATACTTGTTGTATCTGACCATGCTTCTATACATACATCTTATTGTGCCTCAAGGTATGTACTCCCAACTAAGACATGGAGATTAAATACCTCTCTGCTGTTTGATACATCATTTAACTCTATCCAGCAGGAGTTAGAATTAAAAATAAAATAAACAAACTAGAAAGCAAATGCCCACACTGCTTCATTAGCTCCCACGCTTTGGGAGGACTCTAAAGCATTCAGCAGAGGCCATGTCGTCTCTTACGCCACATTTAAGAGCAATGAAGAGAATATAGAACTGATACCCTTGCAATGGAAATTAAGATCTTGGATGTAGACTAGGCTTCAGAGAAACTCAGAACCCTCATCAGTCTAAAATATGAAATCAACAACCTACTGTCCCAAAAGGCTGAGTTTGCTTTATTCTGTTTGAAGCAAAATTATTGGGAATTGTGACAGTCCCGCGTCACGGGCGGGCGTGAAGGGCGCCCCCTACCGGTGCTTCAGGGGAATTAGCAGTGGTGGGGGTGCCCTTCCTGTCCAAAGTTCATGCGCCGCCCTTGTATGCAGGGCAGTCAGGCCCAATGGCCACAGAGTCAGTACGCCGCCCTTGTATGCAGGGCAGTCAGGCCCAATGG
>ML685927.1:1608327-1623919 GCA_007922175.1 Pelusios castaneus | reverse complement strand
AGAGTTTGTTGGCTTGCTTCAGTGCGGGGCGGAGCCGCCCCGTCACAGGAATCTAATAAATAATTGAGCAAGAGAGCTGGAAAACTGCTGACATATAGGCTAAGAGGCAAAAGGCTGACCAAAATAACATCGCTGCTGTTCAAAATAGTAGCAATACATTGTATACAAAGTAGTCAGATATTAATAAACAATTTCAAGTGTTCTTCTGTTCAAAGCTATATTTAACTGAAGAGGGAATCACTACAGATGCCATAGATAACTTTGATAGTAGGTGGTCTCTGCCATAGATCTCTGACTCAGGAGGAACTTTTAGGTGCTCCTCTAGAAGTTGTGACACTAACTTAGACTATATAAAAAAAAGAAGGTTGGAAAGACTCCTGGTGCAGACGTTCCCTACTTAATTTTTTAAAAAGTTGTCTGAAACTTTGACATCTAGATTATGGAATATGTTCAATGAGGCCAAGAATGAGCAAGCTCTCTTGCCTACTCTAAAAAAGGTGTAATTTCAGTTATTCCTAAACCTGGGAAAGACTGTGGACTATGTTGTACTAATTACAGGGCACTTCCTTTAATCAATGTGATGCTAAGATTTTAGCTAAAGCTGTCGTTATGCATTCGTACAACATTCTCTTGTACATTATATATAGAAATCAGGCAGGCTTCCTACTTAATAGACATAGCTAAGATAATTTGCATTCACTGATTGATGATAATGCTGCTTTGAGATATTCTAAAAAATCCTGAGCTGTCATTTCTTTAGATGCCAAAAAAGCTTCTGACTGCATATCCTGGGACTTTTAGCAAAATTTGGATTTGTTAGCCAATTTATTGCCCGAATTAAGCTTTTATACTCTCCCTTGGTGGTTCCCAAGCCTTTTGGCTTGAGGGCCACAGATATCATCTTTACAACCCTGAAGGGCAGTAGGCTGCCCCACCCCACCAGACAGAAAGAGTTCAGCAAGGAGCCTGTCTCCTCGCTGACCTCCTGTTTCCCTGGCTGCAGCAGGAAAACTGCATGCACCCTTGTAGCCCTGTGCTTTGAGGCCAGGCTGCCCATAAGAACATAAGAAAGGCCGTACTGGGTCAGACCAGAGGTCCATCTAGCCCAGTATCTGTCTACCGACAGTGGCCAGTGCCCAGGTGCCCCAGAGGGAGTGAACCCAACAGGCAATGATCAAGTGATCACTCTCCTGCCATCCATCTCCATCCTCCGATAAGCAGAGGCTAGGGACACCATTCTTAACCCCTTTCTGGCTAATAGCCATTTATGGACTTAGCCACCATGAACTTATCCAGTTCCCTTTTAAATATTGTTATAGTCCCAGCCTTCACAACCTCCTCAGGTAAGGAGTTCCACAAGTTGACTGTGCGTTGTGTGAAGAAGAACTTCCTTTTATTTGTTTTGAACCTGCTACCTATCAGTTTCATTTGGTGACCCCTGGTTCTTGTATTATGGGAGTATTTAAACAACTTTTCCTTGTCCACTTTTTCCACATCAGTCATAATTTTATATACTTCTATCATGTCCCCCCTCAGTCTCCTCTTTTCCAAGCTGAAGAGGCCCAGCCTTTTCAATCGTTCCTCATACGAGGCACTCTCCAAACCCCTAATCATTTTAGTTGCCCTTTTCTGAACCTTTTCTAGTGCTAGAATATCTTTTTTGAGATGAGGAGACCACATCTGTACACAGTATTCGAGATGTGGGCGTACCATGGATTTATATAAGGGCAATAATACATTTGCAGTCTTATTTTCTATCCCCTTTTTAATGATCCCTAACATCCTGTTTGCTTTTTTGACCGCCTCCGCACACTGTACGGACATCTTCAGAGAACTATCCACAATGACTCCAAGATCTTTTTCTTGACTCGTTGTAGCCAAATTAGCCCCCATCATATTATAGGTATAGTTGGGGTTATTTTTTCCAATGTGCATTACTTTACACTTATCCACATTAAATTTCATTTGCCATTTGGATGCCCAATCACTTAGTTTTGTGAGATCTTTTTGAAGTTCTTCACAATCTGCTTTGGTCTTGACTATCTTGAGTAGTTTAGTATCGTCTGCAAACTTAGCTACCTCACTGTTTACCCCTTTCTCCAGATCATTTATGAATAAATTGAATAGGACTGGTCCTAGGACCGACCCTTGGGGAACACCACTAGCTACCCTTTTCCAATCTGAGAATTTACCATTTACTCCTACCCTTTGTTCCCTGTCTTTTAACCAGTTCTCAATCCATGAAAGGACCTTCCCTTTTATCCCATGACAACTTAACTTACGTAACAGCCTTTGGTGAGGGACCTTGTCAAATGCTTTCTGGAAATCTAAGTACACTATGTCCACTGGATCCCCCCTGTCCACATGTTTGTTAACCCCTTCAAAGAACTCTAATAGATTAGTAAGACACGATTTCCCCTTACAGAAACCATGTTGGCTATTGCTCAACAGTTTATGTTTTTCTATGTGACTGACAATTTTATTCTTAACTATTGTTTCAACTAATTTGCCCGGTACCGACGTTAGACTTACCGGTCTGTAATTGCTGGGATCCCCTCTAGGGCCCTTTTTAAATATTGGCGTTACATTAGCCGACTTCCAGTCTTTGGGTACCGAAGCCATTTTAAGGGACAGGTTACAAATCTTAGTTAACAGTTCCGCGACTTCACATTTGAGTTCTTTCAGAACTCTTGGGTGAATGCCATCTGGTCCCGGTGACTTGTTAATGTTGAGTTTATCAATTAATTCCAAAACTTCCTCTAGTGACACTTCAATCTGTGACAGTTCCTCAGATCTGTCACCTACAAAAGCCGGCTCAGGTTTGGGAATCTCACTAACATCTTCAGCCGTAAAAACCGAAGCAAAGAATCCATTTAGTTTCTCTGCAATGACTCTATCATCTTTAAGCGCTCCTTTTGTATTATCATCATCAAGGGGCCCGACTGGTTGTTTGGCAGGCTTCCTGCTTCTGATATACTTAAAAAACAATTTGTTATTACCTTTGGAGTTTTTGGCTAGCCGTTCTTCAAACTCCTCTTTGGCTCTTCTTATTACACTCTTGCACTTAAGCTGGCACTGTTTGTGCACCTTTCTGTTTGCCTCACTAGGATTTGACTTCCACTTTTTAAAGGAAGTCTTTTTACCTCTCAGTGCTTCTTTTACATGGTTGGTGAGCCATGGTGGCTCTTTTTTGGTTTTTTTACAGTGTTTCTTAATTTGGGGTATACAGTGAAGTTGGGCCTCTATTATGGTGTCTTTAAAAAGCGCCCATGCAGTTTTCAGAGATTTCACTTTAGTCACTCTACCTTTTAGCTTTTGTTTAACTATCCCCCTCATTTTTGTATAGTTCCCCCTTTTGAAATTAAATGCCACAGTGTTGGGCTGTTGAGGTGTTCTTTCCCCCACAGGGATGGTGAATGCTATTGTATTATGGTCACTAGTTCCAAGCGGTCCTGCTACAGTTACCTCTCGGACCAGCTCCTGCGCTCCACTCAGGATTAAATCTAGAGTTGCCTCTCCCCTTGTGGGTTCCCATACCAGCTGCTCCATGAAGCAGTCATTCAAAGTATCGAGAAATTTTATCTCTGCAATATGTCCTGAAGTGAAATGTTCCCAGTCAATATGGGGATAGTTGAAATCCCCCACCATTATTGGGTTTTTAAATTTGATAACCTGCCTAATTTTCCTTAGCATTTCATCATCGCTCTTACTATCCTGGTCAGGTGGCCGATAGTAGATCCCTAATGTTATATTGTCATGGAAGCATGAGATTTCTATCCATAGCGATTCTATGGAACAAGTGGATTCGCTTATGATTTTTACTTCATTTGAATCTACATTTTCTTTCACGTATAGTGCCACTCCTCCTCCCGTACGACCTGTTCTGTCCTTCCGATATATTTTGTACCCCGGAATGATTGTGTCCCACTGATTGCTCTCTGTCCACCAGGTTTCTGTGATGCCTATTATATCAATATTCTCCTTTACCACTAGGCACTCTAGTTCACCCATTTTATTATGTAGACTTCTAGCATTTGTGTATAAGCACTTTAAAAACTTGTCCCTGTTTATTTGTCTGCCCTTTTCTAATGTGCCAGACTCTTGGTCATGTGGCTGTTTATCATTGGATCCGGCCCCCTCACCATCCTTTTCTGTCCTCTGTTCCTGACTATAACTATAACTATAACCTGGAGATTCCCTCTCGTCAGACCCTCCCTTAAGAGAAGTCTGTGTCCGATCCACCTGCTCCTCTGCAGCAGTCGGCTTTCCCCCATCCTCTAGTTTAAAAACTGCTCTACAACCTTTTTAATGTTTAGCGCCAGCAGTCTGGTTCCCTTTTGGTTTAGGTGGAGCCCATCCCTCCTGTATAGGCTCCCCCCATCCCAAAAGTTACCCCAGTTCCTAATGAACGTAAACCCCTCCTCTCTACACCATCGTCTCATCCACGCATTGAGACTCTGAATCTCTGCCTGCCTACCTGGCCCTGCGCGTGGAACTGGGAGCATTTCTGAGAATGCCACCATAGAGGTCCTGGATCTCAATCTCTTTCCTAGTAGCCTAAATTTTGCTTCCAGGACATCTCTCCTACCCTTCCCTAACTCATTGGTACCTACATGTACCACGACCACCGGCTCCTCCCCAGCACTACACATAAGTCTGTCTAGATGCCTCGAGAGGTCCGCAACCTTCGCACCAGGCAGGCAAGTCACCATACGGTTCTCCCGGTCATCACAAACCCAGCTATCTATGTTTCTAATGATCGAATCTCCCATTACTAACACCTGCCTTTTCCTAGCAACTGGAGTTCCCTCCCCCGGAGAGGCAACCTCCGTGCGAGAGGCAGCCTCAGCATCATCTGGAAGGAGGGTCCCAACTATGGGAAGGTTCCCCTCTGCTCCCGCTGACTGCTCTGCTTCCCTTGGGCATTCTTCCTCCTCAACAGCACAGAGGCTGTCTGAGCGGAGGTGGGACAATTCTACAGTGTCCCTGAAAGCCTCGTCGACAAACCTCTCTGCCTCTCTCAGCTCCTCCAGTTCCGCCACCCTGGCCTCCAAAGCCCGCACGCGGTCTCTGAGGGCCAGGAGCTCCTTGCACCGAATGCAGACATACGACACCCGCCCACAAGGCAGGTACTCAAACATTCCACACCCGGCGCAATAAACTGGATAGCCCCCACTCTGCTGCTGGGCTTCTGCCTGCATTGTCTCCCAGTTAATGAAAGGGTGGTTGAAAGAAAGGGGTTTTAGAGTATGGTTTTGAAGTATAGGTTATATGGGGACAGGGGACCAAGGAGGACCTATGGGGCCCCGCCCTCCCTTAAAACTCCCTTGCAAAACTCCCTGTTAGCAGCCCCTGTTCGCAAGCTCCCTGGTCGCTTATGTGTGGCTTTATAAAGCCCTGGCCTTGGTTAATGCCCCACCCGCTGATTAAGCTCAGCCAATCACCAGAGGCTTCAAGCTCTCAAACTTACCTTTGAGGCTCACAGCCTCCAACTGCCAGCTCTAGCACACAGTCCTTCAAACAGACACACAGACAGACACCAACTCAAGCTCAGCACACAGCTCACAGCAGTAACCCCTAAACACACCCCCCCCCCAATACTACAGACAGTCACTTACCCCACAGATTCTGCAGTAGCTCCTCCTTCACCTGGAGAACTCCCTTGCAAAACTCCCTGTTAGCAGCCCCTGGTCGCAAGCTTTTCTCTTCTGTTTGATTCAGCCCTAGAACTTTTAGCCTTTGCCATCTGAGCAAACGAATATACTCAGGGTATTAGAATGAGACAAATAGCACAAAATTATGCTCTGTATGAGGATGATGCTTTGTATCTGGATCTAAGCCCTGTAGCCCGATCTATAGATTATATATTAAACATTAGTCATCTCCAAATTTGTCATTTAGGGATGAGATCCCACTGCATCAAGGATGACACCAATGGACCAAAGGTAGTCTTACAAGGGGCTGCTGCCATTGACTCCTGGCCAGAGTTACTACAAAGTTAGAGTTCCCCATTTTGGAGGTTTTACACAACAGGTTTTGTCAGCTTCCTTCCTGTGATAATCAAAAACTGGAACTTGGAATTCTGCATTTAGCTGGCCACATGTCTCACCTAACCAACTGTTAGGTGACTGTAGAGGAAGAACAAAGCCATCAGTTATATGGTGCTGTGAGCCAATTTTGGTGTGGATCACCTCTGAGGATCTTGCACATTGCTGAATACCTGTAAAAACATGTTTCTTTCCTGGTACAACATAGTGGGACTTGATATTATGGGCATTTACCAGCTTTTAATTTGATAACTTAATTCCTTTCACTAACTCTGAAATCCTGAAGTATCTATGAGAGTTCTTAGATTTCATCTGGCAAATAACTTATCTTAAAGGGTTCATTGTATCTTTACAAAGACCTATTTACCTTATATCAGACCACCAAGTGATTTTACATACTTGAGGGACAGACAATCTGAGCAGAGAACCCTTAAAAGCAGAATACCAAAATACAAAACAAAATAGATAACAAGATTTCATCCCAGCATATTGGGCAGAACAAACATATACACCCTTGTTGGGTTGATAATGTTGATGAATTTCACCATCACTCTTTTTTCTGCAGCCTCCCCCATCACTTACAGGTTAAAGGGGTAGTAAGCAGGGTTTGCTTTACTCTGTACATGTACATTAGACATAGCCATGTGTAAAAGGATGCCGAACCTTATCTTTCAATTTAAATATAGGTGTAATTAGATGTCTTATGGTCCCTATTTTTAATATAATTCTGCTAGATTCAGGTTAGAAGCAATTTGCTTTGCCCACTTCCCCTATTCTCCAAGGCACAGAGTCAGAAGCACTCCCCCTTTCATGGCAACATGTTACTTGTTGGTCAAAGCCTCAGTGACCTCTGTTGTTTTCTGTTGGCTTTTGTTATCTAGAAATTACAAATTAAAAATGCAGAGACTATTGGCCTGGCAGGTTACAGGATATGAGCTACAGAATGTATGATTTTGGTGCCTAAGACCTGTCTAACAGGAAGCTTTGGGCATTTTCTGGTAAGTGGAGGGTTTTTTCCCTTGTTTCTTTGATACTTTTTATTCAATCATTCCTTTATATTACTATTTAATTTAGTCTTCGTGATTTTTAACCGCCTGCTTTGGTGGAAGTTGCACTTACACTTACAGTTGCGCTTAGACAGTGTCATTGCTTCTCTTTTCTCATTTGAGTCTTTCTCCCCTGATGAGCATTGGGGGTCTCTGACACTTGTAACATAGCTTCCTGTACTCTTCCTGATTATTACATTCAACACATCACATATTAAATGTTACATTACAGGAACAAACACCACAAGAAGGCTTGTGGACAGCATTTGTATGCTCTTGATCTACAGGTGTTTACACCCATTGGGACCCACCAAGCAGCAAGGGGTAAGCTGGTGGTAGATGAATCAGGGCACAGCCTGGAAGAGCTGAGGGGACTGAGATAAGGTAGCATGGGCTGTGCAGGGTCTGAACTATTTTGTTCTTTCTGGTGACAAATTAAAACATAAGTCATCACTCCTGCCACATCGAAGTGTGGGTCACTGGGCCCTGATGCAACTGCAATATTAATTTCAGGTACTTCAGCATTACAGTTCAACAAACAAAGCCCCTTTAACACACGTATAAAGATTCTAAACCTCAGTGACTAGTTAATAATAGCCACTGAGGATGCCCTCAGAACGCAAGAAGGTATCCTTACACAGTTACAATTTCCATGAAGACCTAATGGTGGAAGACAGGTGGTTACCCTGAGCATCCTGGCTTGCCAAGTGGGTCTGATGGTCGAGACCATGAGCACTCATCTGATATGTGTGGGTGTGTCAGTTTCTATGTCTATTACTATTCTCCCCCAGGAGGGCGTATTACTCCTCTATTGCTAAGGTCTGGTCTACACTGCGAAGTTAGGTTGATGGAAAGTGGCCTCCGTTGACCACATGGTGTATGCATCTCCACTGTCAGGTCCATACCACCATCTAAATCGCTGGAAAGTTCAACTTAATAAAACCACCTTTGCAACAGGTGTGGCGCTAAAGTCAAATTGGATGAGTCGAATGAATGGCAGTGTAGGTGGAATGTTGTGTAAATCAATGTCATTGGCTCTGGGAAATATCCCACAATGCTCCACGGTGACCACTCTGGACAGTCACACTCGGCTGCATCGTGTCTGCATACACAGGAAACAGCCTCTCCCCTCAAGCCCCAGGTAATATTCTTGTTTGGTCAGCGTGGAGAGAGATTGGCAGCAGAAATGATTATGATGACGGTACGCCCCAAACCTGCTCCATCATGGACTTGACCTGAGGTCTTGGATCTCATTAGCTCGTAGAGAGAAGAGTCTGTTCTGGCTCAGCTCCAATCCAACAAAAGAAATCTGATATCAACAAAAAGATATTGCACATTGCTTTGGAGAAGGGGCAGAAGAGGGACGTGCAGAAGTGCCACATTAAAATCAAAGAGCTGAGGCAGGTGTGTCAGAAAACTAGGGAGGTGAACAATCATTCTGGTTTGTCACCAAAGACGTTGCTTCCATGAGGAGATGCTTGTGATTCTCAGTGGTGACCCCACCTTTGGCCTACCACACAGTGTAAATACCTCTGGGGAATCCAAATCCAGGATGAATGACGACGAGTCTGTGGACAAGGAGACTGAGGAAAACCGGGGGCAGGCGAGTGGGGTATCCATTCTCCCTGAAAGCCAGGAGCTGTTTGTTACCTCAGAGCAGCCCAGCCAGATGCATTAATGCGTGACTAACAAGATGTCGGCGAAGATACATCTGGTGAGTATGCATTGAAAATTGCATTTCTGAGGTTACATCCCCAGTCCAGGCTCAGGTTAAAGAAAAAAATACTGTGTGGGGTGGTGGGGATGGACTTCTTTGTTGTTGGTCTACTTAAACAGAGGTTTGCCTCCAGAAAAGACTATGTGCACAAGGATGGGTTGAAAATCTTCCATGAATAACTCCAGGAATCTTTCATGTAGGTACTCTGCAATCCTTTGCAGAAGGTTTCTGGGGAGGGCAGCCTCAGTTCTTCCACTTTCCCCCGCTACTCTGTTATTAAATGTGCAGGCATCATTGCAGAACACAGCATAGCAGCATATGGGCCAGACTTCTATCTAGGTGCTTGCAGCAAATCCTCCTTTTCCACTTTTGCATTACCCTCAGGAGACTGATACCACACACAATGTCTTAGGGAAGATGGCGCAACTGTACAATACCCTCTCCATAGTCTGCAGAAGAGAAGAGTGAGGGAGGATTTGATAGTAGCCTTCAACTATCTGAAGGGGGGATCCTAGGGAGGGTGGAGGTAGGCTGTTCTCGCCGGTGATAGATGACAGAACTAGGAGCAATGGTCTCAAGTTGCTATGTGGGAGGTCTAAGTTGGATATAGGGAAATCTTTTTTTCTAGGAGGGTAATGGAGCACTGGAATGGGTTACCTGGGTACGTGGTAGAATCTCCATTCTAGGAGGTTTTAAAGTGTAGTTGGGATGATTTAGTTGGGTTGGTCCTACTATGAGCACGGGGTTGGATTATTTTAGGTCCCTTAACCCTAATCTTCTAGGATTCTATGAATATACTCAGTGTGTGTTATTCTCTTGCCACAGATGGTTTCTTGGGTCCCTATGCCACATGTTCCTAAACATGATGATGATCTTCTGGGTGTTAGGGGTCTGGGAACAAGGGCCCATAGATTTTTCTCCAGGGACACTTCACTCCAACCCCCCGCCATACTCTCTGTATCCCCTGTTAAAAAACGATTTTTGGTAGGGTAATGGGAGCCAAACAGTCCTGTTGTTTGGGGAAGCGTGGGCTTTTGCAGCATATACTGTGCTATGGATATTTCCCTAAAATGGATGCACCAGCCCCTTGCTCACCGTGGCTGGGGTGCCACGCTGAGCTGTACAAAAGGTAGAGATTGTTATGCTGATCTAACATTCACTTGGGAATATAAAGGAGTTATTTTAGTTGCTTTTCATCCACAGGAGGAGCTAACAATGGATACCTTTTTCTTTGCTTGCCTTACAGTGGGCAGCATGGCCTTCAGCACCATCTCCACTCCTTCTGAGCAGTTTTCACAGATTAGAAGGTGAAATAAAAGGACTCAGGGTAACATGTTCAATGAGATAATGAATGTCTCTGCAGCTGTTGACACAGAGCAAAGAGCCTGGAGGATTTCATTTTTGGAAAAACTGAACATGGACATGAAGAACAGAAAAGCAGCCCAGGAACATGAGCATGAACACAGGACAAGATGCTGCATATAATGAGGGATCAATCAGACATGTTGGGGCATCCGGTTGAGTTCCGGGAGGAGCAGCAGCAGGATAGATTTCCTCTGCAGTCCCTGAAAAACTATCAGCAACAAGAGCACTCTTTCCAAGTCTCCACCTCCAAGTGGTCTAGGAGGAGGTTGAGCAAGGTGCAGTACGTGCTCCACTTAGCACTAGTTGAGGGGAGCAGGAAGAGGCAGTTGCCTCTTTAAGAACTGGGAATGTGGCATCTTTGCTGTTTGCACGGACAGTCTTGGTTCTGTATCCCGCAACAGCCCCATGAGAATACTTGCCAACTGTTAAATTATTTTCCTTTCCCTCCACTGTTCAGAATGAGCAATAAAATTTTAGTTCATTAAACACCTTACTCTTTAGTTATTACAAGCATGGGGAGGGGCAGTGGGGGAAGGGGAGGTGCAGGATTAGTGATGCGAGGGTGGAGAACGTGATGGAAAGGCACAGCAGAGATAAGTCAAACAGGCACAGCAGAGATAAGTCAAACAAACAAGGAGTCCTGTGGCACTTTTAAAGACTAACACATTTATTTATCGCATGAGTTTTCGTGGGAGAAAATCCCACTTCGTCAGATGCTTTGAAGATGGGGAACTTACAGAATGGGAGGAAAAGTGACGCCCATTACTCTGTCTCATTATAAAAACAGGTTTTCAATGCTTCCTGGAGGTGCAGCACTCTGCATTTGGCTCTCAGCGTTACAGTGGTATCTGGCTACTCAAAGTCTGTGGCTAGCCTATCTGCATCCATAACCCACCCCACTAGGAACTTTTCCCCCTTTGTCTCACACACATGATGGAGCACCCAGCAGGTGGAGATAACCATTGGGATGTTGCTTTCACTCAGATCTAACCTAGTGAGCAAACTGCACCAGCATGCCTTTAAATATTTCACGGCACAGTCCACTACCATTTCTGCACTTCCTGAGCCAATTACTGAACCGTTCTGTCTCACTATCCAGGTGCCTTGTGTACAGGGCCATCCCTTGTGGGGAGCGGGGCCCTGGGCCAACTGGCCTAGGCGGGGCCCCACCTTTCCACCCTGCAGGGGAGCGTGGTGGGCCCACCAGCCTGCTCCGCCCGCCAGGGAGATGGCCCTGGAGGCCGAGGCCACCGGAGGAGCCGGCTCTGGCCCCAGGCCGGGAGGCTGAGGCCGCCGGCGTGGGGAGCCAGCTCTGATCCCAGGCCGGGAGGCTGAGGCCGCCAGTGCGGGGAGCCGGCTCTGGCCCCGGCCCCGGGCTGGGAAGCCAAGACCGGAGGTGGGGAGCCGGCCGCATGTGGCTGTGTGGGGCAGGCCGGCCCAGAGGCCGGGCCCCACCCACGTGCTCTGCCCCTGGGCTTGCCTGCTCTGCCCTAGGGGCGGAGAAGGCCAGCCCTGGGGCTGGGCAAAGCGCTCCTGGCCCGCCCTGCCCCGCTGCCTTCAGCTCGCTACCGAAGGCAGCGGGGAATAGGAGGAAGCGTGGGTGTGGGGGCTGCGGCACACGTGGGCCCCGCACTGCCCCGCTGGGAGTGGGACAGCGTGGGGCCCGTGTAACCGTGAGGCCTGGGGCAATCGCCCCGTTCGACCCCCCCCAGGGACGGCCCTGCTTGTGTACAGCTTCAGTAGCCAGGGGAATAAGGGGTAATCAGGGTCTCCCAGGATCCCTACTGTCATTTCAGCAGCATCAATTCTTATTTTTTGGTCAGGGAAGAAAGTCCCTGCTTGCATCTTTTTGAACAGACCTGAGTTCCTAAAGATGCACATGTCATGCATCCTTCCAGACCACCCCACATTGTTGTCGGTGAAGTGTCCCTTGTGATCCACAAGGGCCTGCCACACCATGTAAAAGTATCCCTTTCAGTTTATGTACTCTGTGGCAAGGTGGTCCAGAGCTAAGATAGGGATATGCGTGCCATCTATTGCCCTCCACACCCCAGTTTGGGAACCCCATTGCAGTAAACCCATCCACTATGTCCTGCGCATTTCCCAAAGTCACTACCCTTCTCAGCAGGAGTCTATTAAAGGCCCTGCATACTTGTATCATAGCAGCTCCCATGGTGGATTTACCGACTCCAAAGTGCTTCCCAACTGACAAGTAGCAGTCTGGCATTGCCACCTTACTAGAGTGATGGGCACTCGCTTCTCCACTATCAAAGCAGGTCTCAAATGAGTATTCATGTGCTTCAGGGCTGGAGACTGCTTTGGGCAAATTTCCAGGAACGTGTACATATGCATCGGAAAGTTCTGCAGTCACTGCTCCTCACCCCAAACCTTGATAACGCTGCAATCCCACCAGTCCATATTTGTTTCCTGAGACCAGAAGTGTGCCTCACTGATGGCAGCTGCTGTGTGAGAGCCAGCAACAAACAGTAATTGTTTTGTTCCATCATAGAACTGAAGATTAGGGTTGGAAAGGACCACAGGAGATCATCTACTTCAACGCCTTTCTCAAAGCAGGAGCTACCCCAACTAAATCATCCCATCCAGGGCTTTGTCAAGGCAGGCCTTAAAAACCTTGTCTACCCAGTCTGTAGCAGTACATCGGATTCTTCCATCCTAAGTGCAGGACTCGGCACTTGTCTTTGTTGATCCTCATCAGATTTCTTTTGGCCCAATCGTCTAACTTGTCTAGGTCACTCTGTATTCGATCCCTGCCCTCCAGTGTCTCTCTTACTCCCCCCAGCTTAATGTCATCTGCACACTTCTTGGGGGTGTAATCCACCCCGCCCTCCAGATCACTAATGATCTATGTCTTGTAGCAGAGTCTTGTCTTGAGTAACAGCACCATTTTCTGGCCTGCAGCTTCTGTCTTGGCCTTGAAAAATACTGCAGGATAAGTCATGAGGGGTTTGTGAGGCTCACAATGATGGTGCAGTGCTGAGTGGGCTCCATGCCTCTCTGGCAATGGTGTGTGTGTGGCAGAGATAGGGTTTTGAAAAATGACACAAAAGGATGTTCCTCTTTTTGTTCAGGACAAAAAAGAAGAAGGGACGGGAGGATGTTGAAGCATGGGAGGATAATGATCTTACCGAAAGGCCGTGTGGCTCGCTGCACTGTGATAGCTACCCACAATGCACTGCTCTGCTTATCAGTTCAAATGCATCTGGTATTGATTTAATCCCCCGATGCAGTGAGCATAGTGTGATTACGTTCATCTTTCTTCTCATAAATTCAGTGGGTCAATGTCAACTGGAATTCAATTTACTTCACTTCAGACTGTAGACATACCCTAAGCAGGGCCGTCCCTTGGGGGGAGTGGGGTCCAGGGCCAATCGTCCTAGGTGGGGCCCCGCCCCCCTGTGCTGTTGGGAAGTGCAGCGGGCTGGCCCGCTCTGCCCCCAGGGACTTCGGTCGCCACCCGAGGAGCCAGCCCCGGAAACCGAGGCTGCCCGCCAGGCGGCGGGGAGCTGACGCTGCGGCCCTGGGGACCCGAGACCCCAGCCCTGGGGGGCAGCGGGGAGCCGAGGCTATGGCCACGTGCCGGCGGGGAGCCAGGCTCGGGTGAGGCAGCCACAGCCGGGACCCCACACCTGCCCCGCCCCTGGGCCTGCCTGCTCTGCCCTGGGGGCGGGGAACAGGACCGGTCCAGGGGCCAGGGGAAGTGCTCCTGGCCCGCCCCGCTGCCTTTGGGAAGCGTGGCCATGGGGGGCCATGCCCCTAACTGGGGGGTCCGGGGTGATCGCCCTCTATATGCCCCTCAGGGCCCCATATTGGGGTCCAGATCTGTAGCCCAATCTATAGATTATGTATTATTTATATGGATTACTTATGAATCCCCAGTTATCTATCGCTTTGAGGGTTGATAGGCTCTTGTCCCAAGATCCAGGCCCAGTTTTATTAAAATTACTATATAGTTGGGAACCTCAATGTACATGGTTGCAACACTCACACTATTGGCACTTTTCTATATTTACAATAATTTATTAACACATTTAGCAAAGTCACAAACACTCCAACTCAGTATGGTAGATAGAGATAATACAGAAAGTGCATCTGGACATCCATATACACACCATTCCTTGCAGAACAACCTGAAATGTTAGCCGTTATCATCCTTCTCACTGTCATCTTTCTCCTCATCACCAGTAGCCAGCATTCTGGCACCTCTGAAGGGCATTGCACTCTCCTACTTCTCACAGGCTGGGATACAACTTGTATAACATGTTATACTGACACCACTATGTTTAATCCATATTCAATAGGGGTTTTCCTTCACCTCCTTATTTTTATTTTATCACCCTACTAACATTGAAGTGTTCTTTTCTGATAAGATGAGCTAATTAATAGATTAATCTATCACATACATTAAATCATTGTTATGGCACTCTTGTGGTTAGTTATCTGTGGATATTCGCTCCTGTTCATGTGGATGGCTAGATTAGGATATAAATATCTGAGGATTCAACTCCTGTTTCTGTAGTTGTCTGGTGTCATTATGGACAAACTTCAAAAATGTCCACCTACGCACTCTCTTTCCAACTCTCCAAAACTCGGGAGTTTCAACTGGGCCAAAGTTCATAGGCCTCAAGCCTTATGCATTACAGGATACAGGCCTATAGGTTCCTTGGATTACTGCTGAATAGAATAAAGAGAAAATATATTGAGGGCAAAGCAGTGTCTATAATAAAGGCAAGCTAACTCTATGGGCAGCAGCCTAAGTGTTATCCTTCATAATCTTCTAACCACAGTTAATCATTTGGACACCTCTCAGAATATAAAATTATTTGGGGTAAATCAGTAATCTTAGGCATTAACTACTATGTCTACAAAGACCTTTTCTTAAATTTGGACTTTCAATGGAATTCCTCTGACATGAAATAGTTAGGAATACTGATTCCCAATGGCTGCGTCTACACTGGTAAATTAAGTCGACTTAAGCTTGGCTTAAGTCGACTTAATTGGCCCTGCATCTACACTACACTTTGCTTAAGTCGACTTAAGCAGCTTGCTTAAGTCGACTTAAGCAAAATAAAGTCAACTTAATGAAAATTAAGTCGACTTTATTAAACCACCTTTCTACTCGACCTAAGGCTTAATTCGACTTTTTAAAGTCGAATTAAACCAGTGTAGCCCTGGGGTAGCCCTAAGTCGAGTTAGGGCTACCCCAGGACTACACCAATGCCCTCCCTGCCGGGGAGGGGGCACAGAGGGAGCCTGGCATGCCCCCCAAAGGGCAGGGCATGTGGGCAGGGTGTGACGCTGTCTGGATTTAGGGAAGCATTTATATTATTTTCAATGGATATCTCATAAATGCTATAATCCATAGGAACTATGTCATGTTTGGTATCAATAGAAAGGTA
>ML685927.1:1584054-1607927 GCA_007922175.1 Pelusios castaneus | reverse complement strand
TACCTTTCTATTGATACCAAACATGACATAGTTCCTATGGATTATAGAGCATTTATGAGATATCCATTGAAAATAATATCATAAATGCTTCCCTAAATCCAGACAGGATCACACACAGGGCTGTGCCTTGCCAGGGTCCCTATACCCCTTTTCCCCATTGTACACAGGGGGTGCCCCCCCACCACCGTGGACCTGCCCAAGGTCCCCCTAGCCCCACAAAGTCGACCTAGAGCATCCAGTGTGGACGCTCTAGGTCGACTTTGTAAGTTCCCCTTTAAGTCGACTTTAATTTTAAGTGTGGACACACTAAGTCGACTTAAAAGTGCAAGTGTAGACATAGCCAATGTGACAGGCTGCCAGCACTCCCCATTGGACAGGTGCCTCCTGGTGATGGTACTGGGGACTCACTCAAGTGGCTCCCCCATCCGCAGCTTGTACTCTGTCACCTTTTGTCCGGCTGCTCACCTACTCATAGACACCCCTTTTCTGGGGAAGGTTTTCCTGTCCAGTCTCAGCTACTCTCCAGTCTATGGCCACCACTAGTCTGCCACCACTCTGCTGGTGGTCTGGGGGAGCTCAGGAAGGACCCAGGCATGTCCACTTCTGTGGGCCCTGGTCCAGGGACCCTGTGTGCAGTGACCTCTGCATCACTTCTTCCCTTCACTCAATTCCCTGGGCCACTTCCCCCCTTAGCCCCAGTACTTTAGCTCCCACTGCATCCCAGCAGTCAGCCACTATGTTGACCAGGATGCTTACCTCTCCAGGCAGTCAACCTTCCAGCTCAAGGTCCTCTGAGGAACTGCGTTGTACTGCTAGCAGCTCCTTTTTATACAAGGCTCCTGGGTCCTGATTGGCCCTTCTGCCACTCTTGCCCATTGTATGTGCTCCCAGGGCCCTTTTCATCCCTTATTGACAAGTGCAGGACAGCTGCCCCATCACACCCAATAATATTGCTCAAGTAGGGAGATGGAGTTTGTTAACCCTCAGTTTGTGGGGTAAAATTAATAAACTGAAAATGAATCTTTCCCAAAATGTTGCATGTCCTGAATGGTGTCCCTATTTGTCGTCTTCTGACTTATTTTAAAAAATCAATAATATTTTCAGAACATTCTTTTGGAGTGCAGGTAAGAAACCTAGACTGTGTCCAACCAAATTATGGTTTCCCCCATCTTGAGGGTGGGGGAAATTTTGGTTTCATAACTTGAAAACTGATCACATCTTTTTGCTAAGGCAGGCATCTTTACAATCAAGAACTGACATACCATCCCTCCATTTCAGCCACTGTAGGGTTTAATTACTGTATGTTTTTTGCTCCAGAGCTACCATAATCATGGCTGTGAGCAACTTAGTCAAACATGTCTAGAAAGCTCTGCTTTTATCCATTCTTCCACACTGAGGTGATCCTATAGAGCAATCTTACCTTTAATATTTGTGGCAAAACCTTGATGTGGAGAGATTGGATGGTAAGAGGAATTATCACTGTGTTGCAGGTAATTGACAATGTAGATCTTCAGCAACAGTTTAGCTTACCCTGCTCTGGAGCATGGAAATATCTCCAGTTAAAGCTTTTACTTACAAATGTATTTGGGCCTGATGCATTGACAGCATTAGGACTTTCATTCAGAACTTTTATTATTTTGGAGGAAATTTCCTGAATTTACGTGGCCAGCAGTATCCTTGTGGGGTCTCAGAGCTGGGGAACTGCTATTTTTAGCCCTACATCACAAACTCATCATGACAGGCCTTTTTATGGTTTAGACAGACCTTTTGAGTGCTACGTTACTAAACTAATAATAATTAATACACTTTGCCTTAGCATGAGGGCAACTGTTTCATTTCTATCAACATATCAAGAAGGACCACTGGCCTTGATTTCTGGCAAGCAAGATCCAGTCGGTTACTGACTGCGAAAGGCTTCTTTCAGGATAGAAGGGCTTCAGTAGAGGTCCTCATGTGCTCAGAATTGAGGATGTGCTTAATTGCTTTGTTGCACTAGAGCCAGAAAGCTCAACGTCTTGCAGGATTGAGCTCATAAAGGAGGTAGCAAAAACCCTTTGTGTCTAAATGTGCACAGCTCGATAAGTTTTGCCATTTACCAGATAGGGACATTTGGTGACCATTGAGATTAATTTATTAGAAACAGATTCAAAATGTTAGCAATGGTGTTTGATACAACAAAGCCACAGAAAGATTTTGAAACTCATTATGTGATAGAACTCTAAAGACCTAGAACAGCATTTGCTAAACTAATCTGGCCACGGAACACTTTTGGGCTTGGAGTATATTGATGGAACACATACAGGCTAGTCTGGGGGGAAGCAGGGGACTCGTACCAAAAAATTGCTGCACGTATTGCTCAAAAGTTGATTTTAAAGTTAGTTTTTTGGGATGTTTTTTATTGTACAAAGAACAAAAAATAATAAAGAGCGAAGAACAAAGGAAAATCATCTACTGTTCAAATATCTTAGTATTTTTGATACACACAGAAGTTCATATGTAATATATTAGAAGGAAAAATATCACTAGCATCGAAATTTTTTCATGGAACACCTATTCACATCACGCGGAACACCAGTGTTCCGCAGAACACAGTTTGGGAAAGGCTGACCTAGAACATCACCAGCACTAAATCTGATTGTGGGTTACACAGACACACCTGGGACCAAGGGTTGGCAACCTTTAGTAAGGCGTGTGCCTTATCTTCCCCCACCCCAGCACTGGGGACTTGATGGTGGCAGTGGGGTTGGTGGCAGGGCCCAGGGTAGCAGTGGAGTTTCCGCTGCCATGGCTCTTTCCTGCAGGCTGGGTGAAGCCATGTTGACAGAGGTTGGGTGTGACTGGGTGCTGTGTTTGGAGCCAGGAGTTGTGTGGCTTCAGCCAGGGCTCCCATGTGCTGCTTAAACCACGGCAAGTATACTGCAGGTTGCCAACCCCTGCCTTTGACTTTTTCTGTTGGTTTGTTCTGTTATTCCCTCTTCTTCTACCACATGCTTTGAATACATTCCTAGGCAAGATCTGGGCTGACATATGAAAGCATGATGGCCTTCCATTGCATCTCAGTGGTGGAGTATTCTTGGAATTTGAAGAAGCAGTGAATCTCATTTTCAGATGCTTCTCAGATTTGGAGAGAGAGAGAGTCGTAGAACATGCAGTAAAATCAGTGCTAGACTGAAGACCCAAGCGGGAATATACCTGCTGCTGACCAATCAGAATTTGGTTTGGGTTTTTTCCTTCAGATCCACGAGAAGGAGGAGGAAGAGCTCAATGAGAAGAGTGAAAATGACTCTGGTATTAATGAGGAGCCTCTACTCACAGCAGATCAGGTACATGAACCTTCCTGAGTTTTTACTCTGGCCTTTCCTCTTTCTGAAAGGAGAAACATTCTGACAAGGTATTTTCCTTGCACCAAAGCTCACCTCATCAAGGTCACCTTGTCTATGGGGAGAAACACAGATCCTCCCTTACATTAAGCACAACTGCCCCTTCTCTCACTAAGCAAGTTAAACACAAACTAACAATGGGAAGCTGAAGTTCCAGGATTCAGATACTAAAAAGTCTGAGAATCACTTTTTCGAGTGAAAGGGGAACCTGTCCCCAATAAACCACCCATTAGCCTTTGACTTTATAGGAAAATCAAATTATTTGTAATAAACATCAACAAATGTTTATATCCAAAGAAGGTAGGTGCAGTGTATTCAGACCTAAAAGTCCTAACATAAGCAAAGTTCTATTAACTTCAGAGAGGATTTAAATGGGAGTTTTGCATGAGTAGGGTCTCCTGGCTGGAGCCCTTGGTACAGTGTACATGTACATTTTTACCTGCATGGATGGCAATGATAGCAATATGATAGAGCTTAACACAGGTGGAATGGCTCTTTGTTGACTCATGGATTTCTATGTATTATACATTATAAAGAATGGTGATGCTACCTGCACTGTTCAAAATGGCCTTTTCTGCACGCATTGTATTCAGGAGAGCAGAAAGTACATAGCCTTGGTAAAGGGCTGAGAAAAGGGTGACTGTCTCGTTACTGTAAGATTCTTGTGCTTTCTTCCACATCAGCGAAGGGCAATAGTCCTCACTGTAAATGCTACCATGTAATTGAATAACAGTCCCATTGTTACACCTTTATTCTTCAGGTGCAGAGAAAACATAGTAAAACAATGAAAGTTTCTATCTGCATGCTAAGAGCTTACCAGAGATCACCCATCATCCTTGGCCTTCTGCAGGGACTGGAGTCCTCTCTTGGACAGAAGGTCCTGTCCATTTGCTGGATCAGAAGGAAGGCCCAGAGACAGTTTAAATTCAAGCTATATCTTTGTCTGTTCATCTTTGCAGAATCCAGTTTGTAATTATGACCCTCCCTGTGACACAGTATCCCTCCAGAGGTGAGGGGGTTACAAACTGGCTGATTTACCTTAATCAACAGTCAACAGTTCCTGGAGAAGGTGTGGCAGCCCTTGCCCATGGAGTAGAACACAAGCATACATAAGCCATTCTTTGAAAACAATGGACCCCAAAGCTGCTTAAACTTAAGTCAATGAGGACTCTGAAGGTTATGAAGAAAATTGCTGTAGGTGTCTTATCTCCCTATAAAGAAGTGGACAAAATTCCTGGATGGCATTTCTACCAGGACCTTTCATTATTTCACATTTCAGCTATTCAGATAATAAACATTCTGCTAACAAGCCAGCATCCATCCTTCAAAAATTCTGACAGGTCATTTGACAGCCATCCTGTTTCCTTTCTCTCTTTAGAGTCTCTGAAGCAGAGACATTAAATGCCCCTTTACCTTTGTTACCCAGAAACACTTGAGACCTGATCCACCTGCTATAGACTTCCCAGCCAGCCACAAACAATGCTTCTGATCCCAAGGGCGGTCTTAATGATTCCGGGGCCCTGGGCAAAAGTCATAGATGGGGCCCCCCATGCATGTGGGGGGCCCCATCCTTGACATTGGCCCCCCTTGCCCCACCAGGGCCCCTGCCAGCTCCCTGGCCTCACTGCCGGCCCATCCACTGGGCCTTTGGCCTGGCACTGGGGCCCCTGCAGGCTCGCCACTGATCCCCTGGCCCCACCGCCAGCCTTGCTGGGGCCCCCGCCGGTCCTCCAGCCCTGCTGCCAGCCTCCAGGCCCTGTTGGTGGCCCTAGCGAGGCCCATGGTGGGGCCAGGAGGCTGGTGGGGGCCGCTCCCAGCATGGGGCCCTGGGCATATATCCCTCTATTCCCCCCTCACTAGGGCTGCCTATGCTGATCGACCAAAATGGTAATCAAGAAGCTAAAACAAAATATACTCAGCCCTCTTTACTGCATTTCACCCTCTGGCTCCCAAATAGACACTGGGTCTAGTAAAGAGATAAGTTACTTAAAACTCCATGCTCTTCACCAAAGGGTTCTCCTGAGCCCGAAAGATTAGTCACGTTACCAAATCAATATGTTTGGATCTTACCCAAAATACCACACTGCCAAACAATTCTTTTGTAACTAAAACTAAAGGTTTATTATAAAAAGAAAAGACAAACTATAAGAGAACTGTTAAAGGACTAAAGTAAATCACTTACATACAAATGATTTAAGAGTCCATATACATCAGGTTTTCAGTAGAATTTGGAGTCTGCAGGCGTGTGTAGTTTCTCTGCTACACATCCGGTACCTGGATGGGTCTCAGTCCTTGGTTTCCCAGCTTCAGTTGTAGATGATGTGACAAAGCTCCTCCTTTACCTTGGTGGGTCCAACGCTTTCTTCTAGCTGTAGGTCAGAAAACAACTTTGCCCTATGTGTTCTTGTAGGCCCTTGCTTCTTTGCTGTGGCTCTCATCTCTCCAGTGGATGGCCGATAGGTGTAGCAGGGACAGGGTGGGGGTGGTCTCACCCTTGACTCCAAGCCCCAACCCAGGAACCTGTTCATAACTTCCAATACAGATATGACATACACAATATCATCATACTTAGCAAATTATAACCTTTCTATCCATACCTGACATGGCATATCTCATATGGATTATTGTAATTTTGAAATACTGATATTAAACAGTATCATAAATGGTCCCCTTACTCCAGCCAACATTAAAGGGGGTCCAAAATTGGCCACAATACTCCAAATGTGGCCTCACCAGTGCTGAATAGAGGGGAATAATCACTTCTCTCATTCTGCTCCTACTAATGCAGCCCACTGTATCATTAACAAGGGCACACTGTTAACTCATATCCAGCTTCTTGTTCACTGTAACCCCCAGGTCCTTTTCTGCAGAACTGCTGCCTAATCAGTCAGTACCCAGTCTATAGCAGTGCATGGGATTCTTCTGTCCTAAGTGCAGGACTCTGCATTTGTCCTTGTTGAACCTCATCAGATTTCTTTTGGCCCAGTCCTCTAATATGTATGTCACTCTGTATCCTATTTCTGCCCTCCAGCATCTCTACCGCTCTCCCCAGCTTAGTATCATCTGCAAACTTGCTGAGTTTGCAACCCACTGCATCCTCCAGATCATTAATGAAGATGTTGTACAAAACTGGTTCTAGTATTGACCCTTAGAACACTCTGCTTGTTACTGGCTGCCAACTAGACATCAACCCGTTGATCACTACCTGATGATCTGGCCAGCTTTCTGTCCTTCTGATAGTCCATTGATACAACCCATGCTTCTTTTCTATCCATCTTGTAGTCCATTCATCCAACCTATATCACCATGCTCTGTGTTACCTCTGGTTTCCTGGTAAGGGGTGGCAGAGAGCTTATTCCCCTGTCCTGGGCTCCAGAACTCAGAATTTCCCTTCATGTAAGTAAGTCTCTGAAATTTTGGAATTAGTCAGATGCAGCATTTAAAAATTATCACCTTACAGACAGATACAAAGAAATGCCATTGAGTTGAGTATAAGGCTTTTGCAAGCTTGGACAATTATTATTCTTAATATTAGTAGTAAATATCTATATTGACATAGCACCTAAAGGCCTGTCATGCTGGGTGCTGGACAAACATATAGTAAATGGCAGTCCTTGCCCCAAGAAGCGTACAGTCCAAAAGACAAGAGGCAGCTGGTGGATGAAACAAACAACTGGCTAAGGGTGGAGGTGGGAACAAGATAGTAAATGCAATGGGATGTGCACATTTTCAGCTGGTCAGCAGCAATGATGATAGCTTTCCATCTGCCCAGCCATTATCAGGTTGCCGTTTCCTGTAGATATTATGGAAGAGATGAGTTTTGAGGAGGGACTTGAAAGGGGACAAGGCAGTGGCTCTATGAAGTTTGTCTGGGAACTTTTCCCATCTGTAAGGGAAACCTAGGACACAGTACAGACATGTTTGTGGGAAAGTGCATACGGGGCAATCAAGGCCGGCATCACTGCTAATAAAGACGAGTGGACCTTGCAATGTCATGCCTGTTTTTGTCTTTATAGCTCTATCTTTAGTTGTTTGAATGACTGTGAGTCCTCTATATTAGAAAATGCACTAGAGGTAAGCCTGGTATTACAGAGCAGTGAGCCTGTTTTCATGAAGTAAGGCTGACTGCTCTATAGTCCCAGGCTTACATCCAGGGCATTTTTTAATAAACAAATTCCACAGGGGCTACTCTCCCATCCTCAGATAGACTACTGTTTTAAATGAATTATTGTGTATTTTGCCATCAGCCCAGTGCCTTCAATCTTAAGTTCCTTCAGACCTCTTGGCCATAGTGACCTGCTCTGGGGACCTGACGCTTTTTAATGTATCAGTTTGATTCATCACCTTTTCTTCTGAAAACTCAGTCGCTGACAGTGCCTCATTTCAGTTACCAGAAAAAAAAAAGTCAGGTAGCCTCCACCCTCATCAGCCTCTGATGAAGACAGATTCAAAAATCATTCAGTTTGTCCCATAAGGAAACTGTTGCTCCCTTTAACTCCCTGATAGTGTAGAAGACTCACTAGCTCTCGCCTCGGTTTTGTGTTTCTGATAAACTTAAATAATTTTGATTTGCCCTGTTAATTTCCACATTATGTTTTGTCTGTTTTATTTTTATGTCTAATGTAGGTGTTTTAAGTTCTATCACCTAAATCCATGTTTAGGCATTTAAGTAAGTGCCCTGATTATCAGAGGTGCTGAGCTCACAAGTCCCAGTGAGTTCCATGGGAACTATTATTATGGAATTATCAGGGGATGCTGAGCACTTCTGAAAGTTTGGTTTATGTTTCTTATGAATGGCTTCTCTTGGGTTGCATTTCCATATTATGAAGGATATACTGGTCTGCTTTTATACCATGCTTATTTGCTGCTTACATAGTTAATACCCTTTATAGTACTATATGTAGAATCTTTCCAGATACTATTCTTAAAGTGTGGTATTTACATAGTATCAGCAATGATTTGTTAGTGCTGAATCCAGCCATCAGTCATTAGTTCAGTAATTGACATTCATATCATCTTATCAGGTTATTGAAGAAATTGAGGAGATGATGCAGAATTCCCCAGATCCTGAAGAGGAAGAGGAGATCTTGGAGGAAGATGATGGAGGAGAAACTTCCTCTCAGGCTGATTCAATTCTTTTGCAGGAGATGCAGGTTTTGACACAAACCTTTAACAACAATTGGTCCTGTGAAGGTGAGGACATGTGGGAAAGGCAGAGGGAGACTTCAGTTTGGGGCTTAAGAAATTTGGGACTGTTCAGGTTTTTACTAGGGTTATTTGCAGTTCCCAGAGTTGGTGTTGTCGTAATACAAGGTATGTTAAGTCCTGTTTGAATAAACCCAACATGACAGCAGGTGGAACCACACACCCACCTGAGTTACCTGGCTGTTTTCCAGCCACTCACGGACCACAAATGGATAGAATGGCACCAGCCAATTCACTTGAGCTCTTTGCTTTGCATCCCAAAGTTGCCCCATCCTGCCCTAGTCAGAAGCCTGACCAGGATAAATTTATTATTTATTTCCCCCACCCCCACCCAGTGTGGGGAGGAAATGTACCAGCTATTGTTACTGAGCTGAGATTTTCCAAGCAGTTCAGTCAAGACACACTATTTTAAAACAGATTTGTTAACTACAGAAAAATAGATTTTAAGTGATTATAAGTAGTAAGTATAAAGAGATCAGAGGTTGTTACCAAAGAAATAAAAACATATTTGTAGTCTAAGAATACTGAACAGGATTTGAATTAGATTCAAAGACTTTAAGATCAGAAGTGACCATTATGATCATTTAATTTGACCACCTGCACAATGCAGACCACAGACCCTCACCCACCCACTCATGTAATAGCTTGCTAACCTATGACTGAGTTATTTAAGTCCTCAAATCACGGTTTAAAGACTTCAAGGTACAGACAATCCACTGGCAAGTGACCCATGCCCCATGCTGTAAAGGAAGGTGAAAACCCCTTAGGGCCTCTGCCAATCTGCCCTGAGAAAAATTCTTTCCAGACCTCAAATATTACGATCAGCTAAATCAGGGGTCGGCAAACTTTGCCAGCCCCCATGCCAGCCCCGTGAACTGCATCCTCAGCAGGTGCCGGGGGCAGGGCCAAAAGGGGTGGGACCAGGCCTTGGGTTCCCTCCTGGCTGGGGCCAGGGCTGGCTCCCCCTGGCTTGCGGTCTCTGGTTCCTGGCCAGGGCCGGCATCCATCAGCGGGTGGCCTCTGGTTCCCGGCCCTGGCTCCCGCCGGCAGTGGCGGTGCGGGGTTGATGGCCCCTGCTGGGCAGGGCTGCTGGAGGGCAGCAGGGCAGGTCGGCCCGCCCAAAGCTGCCGATGCCAGCAGGAGCTAGCCCCGGCCATGGCCGGCAAGAGGGCGGGTCAGTTCAGCCCTCCTGGAGCCACCGCTACTGGCAGGAGGGGCCGGGAACCAGAGGCTGCCCTCCAGTGGGTGCCAGCCCAGCAGTGGCTCCAGGAAGGCTGAGCCGACCCTCCCTCTTGCCGGCCATGGCTGGGACTGGCTCCTGCCATCCTGCTGATGTTCTGGGCGGGCTGACCTGCCTCCCTCCCCTCCAGTAGCCCTGCCCAGCAGGGGGCAGGGCCAACAGGGACGATGAGCCTCATTCCGCGGCTTCTGTTTCCCTGCTGGCCACGCTCCCCAACGTTGAGCTTGTTCCCCAAGGCCGCTCTGGGGGGCGGGGCCAGCGGGGGCCTGAGCAATGCCATGTGTCGCTCAGGCTCAGTCTGTGTGCCAACTTTGGCATGCGTGCCGGGGGTTGCCGACCCCTGAGCTAGACCATGAGCATGTGGGCAAGACTCAATAGCCAGATGCCTGGAAATAATTCTCTGTAGTAACTCAGAACCCACTCGATCAAACATCCTATCACAGGTCATTGGACATATTTACCACTAGTTGTCAAGATCAGTCTATTGCCAAATTAGGCTGTCCTATCATACCACCTCTTCCATGAAATTATCAAGCTCAGTCTTGAAATCAGGCAGGTGTTTTGCCCCCATGGCTCCCTTTGGAAGGCTATTCCAGAATTTCTCTCCTCTGATGGTTAGAAACCTATGCCTAATTTCAAATCTAAACTTCCTGATGGCCAGTTTATATCCATTTGTTCTTGTGGCCACATTGGCAATGAACTTAAATAACTCCTCTCCTGCCCTGTTATTTATCCCTCTGACATATTTATAGAGAGCAATCATATCTCCCCTCAGCCTTCTTTTCAGTAAACTAAAGAAGCCAGTTAGCTATGTCTCACCCTTGTTAGCTGGTACAGGCATTCCTTAAATGCAAGCTGGGACTACCTTCCCTGCCTGTGGCTACCCTTCCCCTCATCAAGGCTTTTTGTCCAGATGTTCCTTAGGTGTTGAGTTATGTGGGAGTGAAGCCAAGTGATTACATCATTTCCCCCCTTTTATAGCTTCTTCCATGTCACTGGAACACTCAATACTTGTGAACTGGGGGATCACCCTCATTGGCCAATCCCTGGTGGTGGATTCTTTCCTTGAATGGACGAGGGAGAGGCATTAACACTCCATTGTTGTACCTGAAAAGCTTGTTTGTGCATGTTTCCCACCTCACAATGTATTCTAGTAACATGTACAGCAATATTTCATAGCTTCACATACAATGATAGCACATACAGTTCAACAGTATGTTAATGTTTAGCCGATCATGACATTTAGTATGATACCTCAAAAGGCACACTTTGTACAGAACAGAACATAATTATATGACTGTGGTGAATATGAGGCTTTGGGATATTGCTTTCAGACATAAAGCGTCACAGTCACTAACTCCATTTCCTGCATATCCTGGCCTTTCACTGAAGGTCTGTGTGGGACCAATCCTGAGTAGTTTGGTGATCCCTTAGCCTCACGAAATGTGGCTGAAGTTAGTCCTTGAGAAACGGGCAGGCTTTATAGCTGTATAAAGTGATGTACTTAATTTAGCAGCTTTGTACCAATGGACATTAATTTGTACCAGTGAACATGACATTTAAGTAGAAGACTTCAAAGTGCCTTGCCTCTGTAGCAATGATGGAGCTCTCCTGATATCCCACTAACAAGACATGGAATCTCTGCCCAATATTACTTGTTTGCTGCCAGTTTTCTTAAATGTTCGTGTACCTCTTCTGATTATGAAGGTTTGGAACAGATGTCTGTGTCTGAGCTGTCTGAGCTGCTGGACCAGGTGGAAGGTGCCATCCGTGACTACTCAGAAGAGCTGGTGCAGCAGCTAGCTCGTCGAGATGAGCTGGAGTTTGAGAAAGAAGTGAAGAACTCCTTCATCACAGTACTGATTGAGGTCCAGAACAAGCAAAAAGAGCACAGAGAGCTGATGAAAAGGAGGAGGAAAGAGAAAGGGCTGAGTCTGCAGAGCAGCCGAATAGAAAGAGGCACCCAAATGCCTCTCAAGGTATGTGAGAAAGACATTGCAAAGAGAGGCTAGGTGGGATCAAACCCGTTCTGGACAGTAGTGAAAGCTGTCTCTCTAAAGAGAAAGGCATGAAATGGGGGGCTCATAGTAATCTGAAGTAGTCTGACTTCAACTATCGTTTACCAGATTTTTTAATTTAGATAAATGTATGAAAAATGTATGGATTTAAAGTAAAAGCAACCCTCCCGCCCAGAAAAATGGATGCTAGAACATCAAGCAACTCAGCTTTAATAGTACCTGTTAAAATCATTTTCATAATGCTGGTTTCTATCCAAGACAAGCAAGAGAATTTTTCGCACTTTAACAGAGACTCTACTGGTCTATATTTACAAGTAACCAAAGCCACTTAGTCAGAGTAGCTAGAAAATATGCTGCTCACAAAGAAACCATGAGAATTCACACCCATTGTTCTCCAATATCCCAAAGCCTTTTCAGTAATACCATTGCTTTTCAGGCCTAGTCTACACTACAAAGTTAGGGTGAAGTAAGTCATTTTATGTCAAACTGTTTGTGCATGTACCTACACTCAAATTTGCCTCCTGCCGACATAAGCACCTGATTATGGCAGTGTAGCAAAACTACTTCCCCAAATAGAAATGATCATGGTTGATATACTCTGCTCCACGCAGTGTGAGTGTAGATGCTGCAAGACCTATGTGAGATGTAACAGTCCTCCAGTAGCTGGCCCACGGTGCCCAACATTGGTGCCAATTGTGAACTCCATGGCCCAGGGGTCATGGAGACCAGAAGTCCCCAACTCCCATAAAATATCCCATATATTTATGAAAAGCTGATTGCTCAGCTTAGAGACCACACCTAGCAGCTCTCCCTGGTTGTGTGCAGCTGCCCAACCAACCACACTGGCTACCTGCTCCAGATGTGCTCCTTGCCTGCAGTAGACAGGTGGTATTGGATCACCTGGGCCTGTGGGGAGAAGAGGCTGTGTGTGCACAGCTACAGAGCAGTCGTAGAAACATGGACATCTGTGAACAGACTGCATAGGGGATGCAGATGAAAGGATGCAACAGGTGAGCAGCCATGCCATGTGGAAATGAAGGATTTGAAGCAGGCAGACTACAAGGTCAGGGAAGCCTATAGTCAACCTGGTGCTGGGCCACCTGGCACTTTTATCAAGATGCCATACTTGACAGAGACCTCACCAGCAGACTACTGTTCCTTGGTGGAGCATGAGACACAGACCTCTGCTGTGAACAACAACAACGAGGAGGAGGAGGGACACATGATGTGAGGATCCAGCTATGCTGCAAGCCAGGACCTGTCTGAGACTCCACCACAATCTAGCTAGCTCCACCAGACAAGCATGATGAGCCCGATCCAGGGGAAGGAAACTTGGGTAAGTGTGTGCATGCATTTTCCCTTACAAGATTGAAACGTAAAGAAAGTTCCTGGCTCATCCTAAGTTACAAAAGGCATATGTAGCAACTTTTCATTATTTTACACATACAAGAAGAGATAGCACTACCACAAACAGAACTGTTATCTGCTTTTCATTCCCCCATGGGAGGTGTGCAAAGCATTCCTTGATGACATAGGAATGGCTCTTCTGTCCTTCAGAGAGGCCTCAATTAAACTTTCAGGGACGTACTCTACAGTCTTCTCCCACAAGTTTCTGGGGATGGCTGCCTTATTTCTTCCTCTGTGGTAGGACATTTTCCTATGCCACCCTGCAATAAGTTCAGCTGCCATCATTGAACTAAACAGGCTAGTGGCATATGGGCCCAGGCGGCTTCAGGACACAAGCAGCAGCGGTGTTCTCAGTACTTGTGTTACCCTCAGGAATGTGATATCAGCTAAAATCACCCCCACCCATGGAACATAGTGCCAATTTTCAGAGCCATTGCCCTATACTTTTTACCCATGAAAATAGGGAGCAAATTGTTTCATCAACTGAAAATGTTAATGCCTTCCTCCTTTCCCCCCACGTGGCCACTCTCAGATGACATAAGAACATAAGAAAGGCCGTACTGGGTCAGACCAGAGGTCCATCTAGCCCAGTATCTGTCTACCGACAGTGGCCAGTGCCAGGTGCCCGAGGGAGTGAACCCAACAGGCAATGATCAAGTGATCACTCTCCTGCCATCCATCTCCATCCTCCGATAAGCAGAGGCTAGGGACACTATTCTTAACCCCTTTCTGGCTAATAGCCATTTATGGACTTAGCCACCATGAACTTATCCAGTTCCCTTTTAAATATTGTTATAGTCCCAGCCTTCACAACCTCCTCAGGTAAGGAGTTCCACAAGTTGACTGTGCGTTGTGTGAAGAAGAACTTCCACACATCACAGCTGGAGCTGAAGCACCGTGCTGTGCAGAGGCACTTCATAGCTGAAGTGTCCAGAAGCATGTCTTATTAACATACATTATGGGCATGAGGGAAGGGAAATGTGACCCTTATCTTTCACTTTCTTTTGTGACTGTAAAGACAATGATATGTGTCTGTTTTGTCTATAGTGATGCTTCTGAGGTCTTGAGGGTACCCACTTTACTCACGGAATGCCTCATGCTGATGTGAAAGAGAAGGAAGAGGACTAGGGAAAAAGGTTCAGTGAGATCCTGCAAGCCAGTACTGAACTGGAATACAGACATAGAGCCTGGTTGGCCAACAGCAGATTACACAGAGAGGGATAGAAAGAACGAGGGACAATGGAGAAGGACTCAAGAATCTCATCAGGAAAAGGAGAAGGAGATGCACCAGGACATAATGGGGCTTCTCAGATAGCAAATACAAATGCTGCAGACTCAAGTTGACCTAAAGTTCCTACAGTCATGGATTTGCTACCCTTTGCAGTCCCTGAAGAACTCTACAGTGGCAGCTCCTTATATACCACAACAATGCAGTTGACTCTGTTGGTCACATCCCTACCCCTCCACACCAACAGACTATAAGGACAACTGCAACTTCACACACAACACTGACCTACGAGAGGCACGGTTGGTGTATGTACAGCCAAAATGAACTTCATTTATGCACTGAAATGGACACCTAGCAGCTGTCTGTCTAAAGTTTTGTTTGGCTAGTTATGTTTGAAGTGCATATTGTGTTGTCCTTTTTTACCTGCACATTTTCACTGCTTTTGCCAGTCAATAAAATTATATTTTTGAAGACAAATTCATGTTTAATAGTTCCTCATACATACTGCAGAATGCATAGAAGTACTCAAAACATCCAGTACTTGTAAGCATATGGCACCACACAACTCATAATTCAGGAAAATGCCCAGTAATATGTGTAAAAGTATAGCAGGCATTGCAAAATTCATAATATCAGTGAAAGACAGTGTAATAGTTATAAATCGACAGCAAAATAAAATCATTTATAGGTTTATTATAACACAGTGTCACATGCATAAATGTGCACCATACATTACACAATTCATAACAGCCCATAAACTTTTGGGAGCTAGACCACAGTCAAGCACAGCACAATAATGTGGCTGACACTTAAAGTGCTCTTTCAAAATCTCCTACAACTGCATGGTTCAGTGTTGGGCTCTTGTAATGACCTCTGTGTCTGGTTGTTCAAACTCAGCAGACAGCTGCTCCATCTCCACCATCCACTGAAGTGGCAATTTTCCTTCCTTTGCTTCACAGATATTATGCAGGATACAAAAGGCTGCTATAACCATGGGAATATTTTTCTTATTGAGATCCAGTCTTGTGAGTAAACAACACCAACATCCCTTCAGCCTACCAAAAGCACATTCAACTTGCATTCTGCACCTGCCAAGCCAGTAGCGGAATTTTTTTTTTTGGTGCTCTCAAGGTGGCTGGTGTATGGCTTCATGAGCCAGGAAGCAAGAGATAGGCTCGGTCCCCCAGGATCACTACTGGCATTTCAGCATCACTAATAGTAATCTGACAGTTGGAAAAGAATGTCCCTCCTTTCAGCTTTCTGAAGAGACCTGTGTTCTTACTGATGTGAGCGTCAGGCACCTTCCCTGAGCAGCCCACATTGATCTGGAGAAGACTCCTGGGGATCCACCAAGCCTTGCATAACCATGGAAAAGTAGCCCTTTCTGTTCATGTACTCTTTAGGAAGGAGGTCTGGTGCCAAAACAGTTATATGTTTGCCATCTATTGCTCCACCACAAATCAATCCACTATGTCCTGCACATTGCTGAGAGTTGCAGTCCAGCCTAGCTGGACATGATTAATGGCCCTGCACACCTGCATGACAGTGCCCTACACTGTGGATTTTCCAGCTTCAAAATGTTTTCCCTCTAAATGATAGGAGTCTGGCAATGCAAGCTTCTAGCCACATGGGTCTCACCTGCCAACACAGTTCTCGTGCTGGTGCCTGTTTGCTGGAGGGTTGAGGTGAGCTCAGCACAAAGATTCAGGAATGTGGCTTTTCTCATCTGAAAGTTCTGATAACTCATTATCCCATACCTGCGTTCTGATGTTTGTTTTTCAGGCCTAGAAGTGATGATCAGTGCCTTGTAAAGTTCTCTGCTGACAGAACTCCCTTTTCAGCATGCTCCCAGCCAGCATACAAGCATTTGCTGAGTGTCTATGTGTGAAAAGCCGCTCTGGACCAACAACTCTGACTCCAGTAGCCTGCGTCTTGCACCATAGCCCACACTCTGGTTTCAACCAGCCTTGGTTTCACCTGGCAAGATGACATCAATACCACTCAGTCCTGAATATTCCCCCAGATCATGTGATCCGCGATGTCCAGCCCTTCCTTGACCATTCAGAGGGATAATATAGTTCATTTGCTCCTCTAAAGAGACAAATTGCAAAGCTTATCACTTTAACTGTAGTTAACAGTCACTTCAGTTCAAACACAGCAGTGGGTTAGCTTAGATTAAAAGCACAACAAGTTTAGTAACAAAAGGAAGTAGGATTTCAGGTGAGTTCAAATACAAAGAATAGATTAGAAATGGTACAAGCAAATACAGTGAAAAATACTTTCTAAATGCTAAGACTTAACAGTGCTACAGTCCTAGTGCAAGGTAAGATTCTTCAGAAAGCACTCCCAGCAAGATGGAAGGATATTCCTCCCACATGGTCAGAACCATCTATAAAGTCCAAAGCTCTCTACAATAATGTAGGATTCTTTGTCCCTCTCTTCTATAGTCCAGGGACCCTTTGAAATGGATTCTTCTGAAGGTTACCCCAAAGTAAAGTTCATTCAAGCTATGAGGAAGGAGGCATGGAATCTGCAGAAGGAAATTCCATCCTGGCTTCTTCCCCCACTAGTGTTTGCTCAAATGCAAGTGAATGGCCACTTGACATGTGATTGCCAATTGATGTCATCTGCTGGAGTGTTGGCCTCTCCTTTGTCTGGGAGAAACTTGCTTATTCAATGTCTCAGATTTATATGGCAAATACAGTTTAGTTCTATATGTCCTTCATAGTTGTATCGTCCATTGGGCATTTACCATACACACACCATGCAAGAATATGAATGGTCGATGTGTTGTTGCTTTATATTGATTTCTCACATGGTACCCTTTAACAGAGTATGACAGTAGTGAGTTAGGGTGCACTGAACAGGTCAGATGAGCTGAAACTCACTACCTGGTACCAGTGACCCCTTGCTCTCTTGTGCTAGGACAAAGGACCACACTGGGATGCCTACCCATGGTGCATTGCCCTTTGCATCGATAGAAGTACTCCTAGTGAGCATGCAAAGTGCTGATGCAGACAGCCAAGTATATACAAGCACAAGCAATATTCTAACTGGCAGCTGTAAGCTGACATAATGTGTATCAAACAAAATTTGTAATGTAGACATGGCCTTAAACTGCAAAATACAGGAATAAGAGCATTGCCAAACTGTATCAGACCAAGGGTCAAAGTAGTTCTGTATCCTCACTCTAATAATAGCCAGTACCAATTTCTTCTGAAAAAGGTGCAATACACCTGAAAATAGGTACTTATGGAATAAGCTGCACAGAGAGGTAAGTTCCTTCCTGACCATTCAGTTAGATATCAATTTATACCCTGAAATATGAAGATTTATGACCTTACCCATATTTAACCTTATCTGTTGCAATTCTGATTGTTCTTGCTATCTATATGAATTCCCAGTCTTATTTTTACTCTGCTAATCTTTTGATGTAGATGATATCTTGTGGCAATGTGTTCCACAGATTAATTGTTCATTATATAAAAATGTATTTCATAGATTCCAAAGCCAGATGGGACCATTGCGATTATCTAATCTAATAGCATGTGTCTACACTTACAAATTAAGTTGATTTAAGGAGGCTTAAGTCGACTTAAGCAAAGCTGTGTCCACACCAGGCTTTCATTAAGTTGACTTAAGAAATTCCTTAAGTCGACTTAATAAGACCCACCGAGTAGGTCGATTTAAGCCTCCTTAGGTCGACCTAAGCCCAGTGTGGACGTTTGTCCACTTTGTTAAGTCGACCTAAAGGCAGTTAGGTCAACTTAATAAAGTAGACTTAGTCCACGTCCATGGACAGCACTTTAAGTCGACTTAATAAGGTCGATTTTAAGTCGACTTAAAGTCGACCTTATTAAGTTGAGTTAACAAAGTCGACCTAACTTTTTGTAGTTTAGACATAGCCATACAGACTAGAGATCATCTAGTATAAAACAGACCATAGAACTTCCCCAAAATAACCCTTATAGCAGATCTTTTAGAAAAAACAGCCCATTATGATTTTAAGTTGTTAGTGGTAGAGAATCTAGCATGCTCCTTGCTAAACTGTTCCTATGGTTAATTACCCACATTGTTAAAATGTATTCCTTATTTCCAGTTTGAATTTGTCTAGCTTCAATTTCCAGCCATTGGATCATGTTTCCTTTTGCAAGTTCTGAATTTGTCACCTTTCAGTTTCATTCAGTGTCCCATTGTTCTCACTTTAGGGAAAATAGAAGGACTCAATCTGCCTTCCTTGGACCATTCATAGATTTGTCAAGCTTCATTGTATCCCCCCCTTACTCCTCTCTTCTCTAAAGCACACAGGGCTAGAAGCACAAAAATAATTAGGCATTGTGATGCCAAATTTCACAGAACCTAACTTTCAGATTACTCAAAAATCATTGTTATTCATAAAAGCTGAGCTGGCAGCCCCTAGACTCTTGTACAATGAATGAGAAAAGATTATACAGCAGTTCACAAATTGCTAGATGGCTTCCCATCTAAATTAGCTGATGGAGATGCTGATCAGAGGCGTGTGTGCTCCCGGAGATAAGCACCTAAGTCTAGGTGCCTATCTGTGCTTGCAGTTCTCAGCTGTGACACCAGACCTAGAGTTAGGTGCCTATGCCATTTTAGCGAGCATAGGAAGAGGTGTTGCTGCCGCCTATAACTTTTAGCTGAGGGGTTAGCGCATTCAGCTGGGATGTGAGAGATACAGGTTCAATTGCCTCCTCTTTGCCAAAGGGTAGGGAGGGGAGAGAAAAGGATTTAAAAGGGTTCTCCCACTTTTCAAGCAAGCGATGATATATTCTGATGTGGTGCTCCTTCAGTCTTTGCTGTAGAAGCTGCTCCACTGTGGTACTGTTAAAGACTCATTGAAGCAGGAGGACTGAATCCAGGGACTAACCACTGGACTACAGCCTTGTTCTCACACTCTATCCCTTTCTCTCTCTGGCCCAGAGAATCACAGCTTCTTAGGAAGGATACTGAAAAGCTGATAAACATTTTTTTTTTAAAAAAAAGGGGGCATGTAAATGGCATGATTTGGATGATGGAGTTGATGGATGGTGCTAAGGCTTCAATTTTCTAACTTAGCCACTTCTAAACTATTCTGTAACTGCAAATAAAAACTACATATCTTTTGGTGAGGGCGCTCATTATAAATGATAAAATGTTGTAAACACACTAGGCAGTACCTCTCCCCACTCTTCTGGGTCTGAGTAAATCAGTTGCTTTTCTCTTCTATGCAGCGTTTCAGCATGGAAGGAATCTCTAATATCTTGCAGACTGGTATTCGGCAGACATTTGGGAACTCAGCAACTGATAAACAGGTGTGTGTACAGTCTCCTGCATAGATCAGGTACTCACAGACATGGATGCATGCTATTTCTTCTGAATAAATGAAAACATTTCTGCTATTTCATTTGAAGAAGGAAGCTAGGTTATGAATAGAGCTGGCTGATACTAAACCAATTGATTTACAAATATTTTTGCAAATAAAAGTGTGAGTTTGGTTTGTGATGACTTTTGGAGTCATAAGTGTATATTTCATGAGTATTCGGGCATCTTGATGGGTCTTCTAGAAAATGTGTGCAAATCCTAAAAGTTTCACAAAATTGAGCACCGCTCATCTGAAAATTCATGTCAGAAAGTTTGTGATTCATTATGCATTAGGCACTAGTCATTCTTCTTTTTAAAAAGTTTCAGTCCTCCAGTCAGGAAGCAGAAACAATACCAGGTGTTGACCAATCCCACAAAACAAAGGGCAAATAGTTTAAATGAATTGTGATTAGTCAGTAGTCTGAAAATAATTCATCTCGAGTACTTTATGAATGCTTATGAGTTAAAAAGGATTCATAACCAAAAATGGATCTAAATCATAGCCAATTTTATCTGCATGGAGTAGTTCAAATGGCTCCTGCTGGAATTCTGAAAGAAATAAGTGCGAGGAAAGACATTTGGAATAAAGAAACCACGTACTTCTCAGCGCGGGTCTCACTCCTGTTTGCTATATTCCTTTGCTCAGCCCTGTGTTTCAGCATTAGAAGATTTTCCTTGCTTTCTGGTCTCCCTCCAGTGCTTTGTGAACTGATTTGAAGTAGTACTGCTCCATTTAGTTCTGAAACTGTCTAAAACATAACAATAAACTGCAGCAGTTCTTCTTTCCTAAGTCCTCTGCAATCTCTTCAAGAGCTCCTTGTGCTAGGAATTACAATACATCTCCTTCCACCCCCCAGAGAAGTTACTCAGAAAAGTCAGTTCAGTTTTAGGGTGGTTTAAATTTTTGTGGCTCTCTTGTGGGAGGCCCCAGGAGTCTCCAGGCTGGAGGTAGGGGTGAAGGACTCTGGTAGCATTTGTTGGATGGATCAAGGGCTAGATACAGTGAAAGGGCCCAGGTTCTCTACACAGATGGCCCTGGCCATGCTTCTGGTTTGCATGGTCCCCAATGGAGCTGCTGCATTTCAGAATGTAAACAAGGAGTCCTGTGGCACGTTTAAAGGCTAACATATTTATTTATCGCATGAGCTTTCAGAATGCGCTTATTGGCTTCTACCTTGAAGTCCCAGATCCCCTTCTCTCCATGGTATGGAAGGGGGGTACTTTCTGAAAAAGAATCCTTGTGGAGATATCTTCATGAAATGTTCTCTCCTGCCAATTTTCATGTTGGAGGACACAAATTGTCCCAGAGTTTGGCCCACAGTGAAGTGTGATTCCATGAGAGTCCTGCTCATTCACTGTGCACCATTCACCCTGCATGTGGAAAGAGGCAGGAGTGAGGCAGATGTAATAGTGATGCTGATCATGTAATTAAAATCGGTGTGATTTAATTATTAGCTAATCAGGATGTTTTTACTGTGTTATTAACCAATTAAGTTTTCAACTTGCACTAAGTTATTAATTCATTTATATATAAACTGAGGTATTTCCCCTGTCATTTTGCATGGAACACTTTGGTCTTTCTTTTCCCCCACCCACTCCTTTCTTTTTCTTTTCTATCGTCTTTTCTTTTTGCAGAATAAGAAAATGAAATCTGATAGAAAAAATCCACATTATAAGATTTTTACAAGGAGCTGGTTAATCCCTCAAATGTCAGGAAATGCAAAAAGCTAAGGCTGTATACACAGCCAGAACCTGGTCTCGTATGCATATGCCTGATGACATATGATAGGGCCACATCCATAACTAATTATATCATCGCATGCCACTAATCAGATTATACATTCTTTTATATTCCCTACAAAACCATATTAAAGAATATTAAGATGCCTCGTTAAGGACTCAGCAGGCAGGAAATACCAAGTTTAGGGTTAATGGCACAATCTTAACTCTGCATTGTGATAGTCTTTCATGACATGATCACAGGTTACCATGCCATGGAGTGAAATTCTCTCCTGATAAAGGGCCAACACAAGATTTTTGACCATGTAAGTCCTATTTTACACCCTGTTTGTTCAGGCAATTTAGCTACACATCACCAGTATCATCTTTCTTCTCTCAGCCATTTAGAGGTAAAACTGTCAAAAATGCAGTGGAAATTTGTATACCATTATGCATTCTCTTTACCTATGTGCACACAAGGCTATACAAAATGAAGTCAATGAAGAATCATGCTTCAGGACTGGAAAACTTCAGGCCAAACATTTTAGAAAGTTGTAAGCAACTGAAAAACAAAGGATAGACTGGAAACGAGTAATTTTAACTATAGTTTTACTATAGATTTTTTCTATAGTTACGTATGCATGGATAGCATTTGTAGACTCCAAAACTTAATGCAATTGTAAAAATTTGCTAGCATGTATAGCTCACATAAGTTTGCCACAAAGTTAGCTGCATAATTAATTGCCGTGTCTCCTGAACTCAAGCTAAAGAAGCTGTGCTTGAGGAAATGTACAGAACATGGTCTGCTGTCAACATTATTAAAATAAATATCCTAGAGATAAGAGAGGTGTCTATAGAAAGTCTTAATATCTACATAGGTAAGGTTATAGAAAAATATATTATATTGCACTATTTGTACTATAATAGATAATCCTGTAATTAAAGGCTGTATTGTAGTACATATGCACAAGGGGGCAGAGTTAAGATTATGTATCTAACCTTAATTTTGATGTTCCTTGACTATTGAATCTTTAATTGTGCCACGGTGAAATTCTCTTATTGATGCTTTTTGTAAGGAATATTGTCAACGTTGTAGAGAAAAAGTGTTCCTGCCCCTTTCCCCACTTTTAAAATCTCTTCTTTATGCTATGGCCTATTTTAACGAGTGGGAAATAATTAGAAATCTTCCCATTAATCTGTCTCAGTTTTGAAAAGTATTCTTAAATGTAGTTTAAGTTGTTACAGTAATAGCAAGAAATTATAGAATGGAAATTATAGAATATGCAATATGCAGTAGTAGGTGATTGCAGGCACAAAGCTAAAATGCATGTAATTTGTGCATGAGTTGCCTACTATTTACTGCATGCTAGGCTATGGTTTATGGCTGTACTAAGCTGATCCTGAATTTTTGGAAGTGCCCAACTGAGGCAGAAAAGATTCTCCCTTTGGTAAGCCTTATCAATCATAGCAGCATACAGAGAGCCATCTAAGCACCCCAAATAACAGAAAAGCCAATAGCTGCAACAAAAAATGCTCCATTCACCCAAGCAAAAGAGCTGCAGTTCATAAGCAAGTGCTCTGGGACCCAGTAGGGGTCTGAAGAGAGGTGATTGATCTTATTGTGCTTGATTCTGCACCAGTTAATCAGAGGAAACTTAACTATTGACTTCCTTGGGTACCGGATCAGGCACATAGTGCTGGCTTTTCAGCTTGTTTCACTCTGCAGGATTGCATTAGAAGAGAGCTAAAAATGCACTATGTACCTTCCTTATATTCATTTTCCATATCAATAGGTGCTGTAGCCTTCACAGAGATGTTATGTAATGGCAAATGAGAGGAAAGTTGGGGCCCTGCATTTGTGTGTGGGAGAGGAAGTTTTTAGTCTGTGAAGAAATACTTCACACCATGAAAAAGTGAATTCACTAGAGGATAAAAACTAAATTCAAACATACAAATAATCCACTTTTATGTAAGATTACCTTCCATGTGCTCACAACTCTAACTGTCTGACCTGTAGAACAAACTAACCCTACCCCAGATTTAATAATGCTCTAAAACCTAAACGTCCAGTATGAGCCACTGCCACGAAATGTGCAAAATAAAGGCAGAACAAATACAGAATCAGTGACCATAAACCTGAGGTGGAAAATAACAGTAAAAAATCCCAGTAGCAAAATTGAGACAGGAAGAAATGTGCCATCAGTGTGAGAGCAGAGACAGTGATACTAAGAGACACTGCCTTCTGCAGTGCCTAAAACATAAATCCCAAAGGGGTAGCCGTGTTAGTCTATTGTAGAAAGACAACAGAGTCC
>ML685927.1:1571453-1583654 GCA_007922175.1 Pelusios castaneus | reverse complement strand
GAAAGCTCATGCGATAAATAAATCTGTTAGTCTTTAAAAGTGCCACAGGACTCTGTTGTCCTAAAACATAAATGTGAGCAACAGATGGTCTACATGGGAACAGCCATGAAAGTTAATCCAAATTGAAGCCACTTTGAATAATAGCAGCTACATGGGGATTTAATGTGGTTTAACTAATCCACTTCAAATTCATGTCTTTATTTAATTTGGATTAATTTTTCTGGATGTCCTTGTGTAGAAAAGCTCTAAGAAAAATGTGTCTTTAAATGGTCTAAAAAATAAATAAAGACTTTACTTTAAAAACTGAGCAGGAAAATGCTGCAGAATCTGGAGGAAAAGAAAAGATGCAGCCCACATTGCTTCACATTCTGGTTTGACTATCTAACCAATCTGATCAGACAATGGCAAATGATCATGGGATAAAAGCGCACACACAAAAAGTCTTATTGTGACAGGAGCTTGGAATTAATTGAGACTAAAACCCAAAGTAGTAGGAAGAACTGTGCAAATAATTGATTTTTCAGTTCACCAGCAGTGCAGCAATAATAATAATTAATAATAATAATAAATTAATTATAATATTGTCTCAGGTTGACTCAAAAATGATTTTTTTCTGATTTTTTCAGAAAATTGGGGTGTTTTAGAAGTTAGGTTTAATTTGTAATGAAACATTTTGATTTGGTTTTGACTATTTTAAAACATTTGGATTTTTAAAAATGAATTGCAAGTAATTTTGAAATGAAAAGTTGCGAATTAAAAATTTGAAATGTTTTGTGTCCAAAATTTCTAAATAAAATATTTTGGCATTTTCAGGCTTGGGGGTGGGGTGTGACTGGAAAAATCTGATAAACAAGAATTTTCAAAATGTTTGTCAACACAAACCTGCATTTTTCAGGGGGAAAAAAAGCCAGTCCCAAAACTTTTGGCCAGAATATTTCTCCCAGCTTCAGTAAGAGGCTATACAGAGTCAGAACTCTTCTGAAGGACTTCCCAGAGTCATTGTATTTCCTCCTTATCCTTGCCCATCCACAAAAAGGTGGTCAGAGTCTAGCCCTTGCTGGTCGCTCACATACCCTGAGAAGTTCTGTTCTTAACACTCTTTGGCACCAATTGCATAGCTTGTCATGTCGTTATATAATATCATTGAATTGAAGATTATTTTCTCCACCACTAACCTCTTTACTTCATAGAGATTTTTGATTGATTTTCTTTTCTTTCCTATCTCACATGATTCTCTAAGCAATTCTGTTTAATATTTCCATCACATTAGCTTGCCTTGCAATAGTGAGAGAATTATGGTATATGTTATTCTTTTCTAGTATTTGAACACAGTTATTCCATATGAGAAGAAAGGGTCACCTCCTTCTGTCGAAGATCTGCAGATGCTGACAAACAGTAAGTTCCTGGGTTTGCCCTACATATTATATCAGAATGCCATTTTAAGGTATCAGATTAGGGTCTCCCAGTTGTAGGCCATTCGGATATAGTAGGACTTGTGAAATTCAGCAGAACATTAGACCTTCTATCATTCTGACTCATAACTGAGTTTGGTTCCAGCCTAGAAATCCCAGATCCCAGCAGCTGTGGGAATGAAGCTGTGTTTGAAGAATTGAAAAATTTCATGGAAGTCATCTGCATTGGCTTTCATTTGCATGATTAGATGTTCAGAATGGAGCTAAATGAGACATTGGCCAGAAGAGGAAAAGGCAAGAAAGGCTGTTTTTTTCAGGATGGCTCAGGGAGGGTTTGTTTTCAAATTCCTATAAACAAACAACATTCTTCCTTATTTATCTGATTTCAAACTATTACACATTTTTGGTTGGCAATTAACTTCCAACTTTTATACTGGCAAATCAGCATGTACCAGAACATTTTGTAGGTTACAGGATATTTCATAAACATCCAAGGTCTATTAGTTAATGAATTTAGCCCCCTAACTCTAACTTGGATCAGAAAATAAAAGGCTGATAGGTTGTGACAAGTCTGAGGCATTCTGGGAAACTCCTCAGGCTCCTTCTGTGTCTCCATGGCAACTGTGTATTGGATTAAATGAGGCAAACACTGGCTCCTGTTCTTCTGAAAGGAATGAAGTGCTATGAATAGCTGTTTTGTACAAATTCTGTGTAAGTGACGGTTTGTCTGCAGTGTCAAACACTCATTGTGTCTAGTACCCAAATCTTTCCAGAAAGGTTACCAAGTATAAAATCTTTTGTGTATAATTAAGAAGTGTGTAAACATATGTTATATTTAAGAAATTTTATTGCAGTGGAAGAAATATCCTTCAGTATTGTTTGAAGATCAACCAACCCTATATTCACCGTTTGAACTAAGGGTTTTTCTATTCTGTTCACTACAGATTCTTGTCCTGCTCACATCACCATGGTTCCCGAGCACCTTCTCGCAGTGCCTTTAAAACATGACTAATATCTGTCATGTGTTCCCCCAGCCCCCCGCAGACAGTGCTAAGTGCTCAGAAAGATTAACAAGAGCCATTGGAAAATGAAATTTGGACACAGGAAGTGAAACTTATTGAAAACAAAAGTGAATTTTACTACTCTATAATGCAGTATATCGTACTTTGCTTTTCCATCGGAGGAATTGCAATTGCTGTACAAACATTACTGAATGAAACCTCTGGATGGAAAGTATTATGAGCCTTATTTTACAGATCATCACAGAAACATGACCTGCCCAGGTCATGCAGTAGGTCAGTGTGAGAACCTATGTCTCCTGGCTACTAGCTAACCCACTGGAACACAGTATATCCCATTCCCCCCACTCTAAACAAATCATTCAGGCCCAATTTGTCAAAGGCAGCCACTGATTTGGGGTATCTGTGTTGGGGTCCCTGGGATATAACCCGGATTGTGGGACTGCTGAGCCCTTCAAACACACCAACCTGGGCTGCCTCTGTCACTGTCAAGCTACAAACCTCTGACAGGCACTGGACTTAGACATCCACTTGCAGGCACACACCCAATTGAGTTACATGAATGATCTCCCAGCCACTCATGAACCTCAAAGAAGAGGCTCCTGCCAATTCCCCCCAGCTCCAACCCTATTCTCCAGAACTGGACAATCTTACACTGCTCTAAGCTCTCCTCATCAGTGCAAGTTCATTAGTTTGCCACAGCCTCGGTGTGGAAGGGACACCGACTAGCCTTTGTAAACTGAACTGAGATTTCCCAACCATTTCAACCAAAACAGACTCTTATAGGTAAAATATAAACCATGTTTATTAACAAAAGAAAAAGATTTTAAGTGTTTATAAGTGGTAGGCATAAAGATCAGTGTTAGTTACCTTAAGAAATGAAAAAGTAAACACACAACCTAAGTTCTACAAACTGAGCAGGATTTGAATCAAACAGTATCTCACCCTGACTGATGGTGCAAGCAGGTTACAAGTCCCAACAACAGAACAGAAGGAATGTTTGTTATGGAACGGGGCTCACAACTTCAGCAATAGCATGCACTGTCACATCTGCTACAATAGAGGAATCATTCCCTACCAGAGAGGAATGTGGAAGCTATTTAGCAATGCCTAGCAGCAGTCCAGAAAGGGAAGAAGAATCTCACATCCACTTTAAACTACAAAAGAGTTTACGGTGGCCCAAGTGTAATTATTCATGTTAGAATTGACCAGGATTTACCAGATTTACGGCTGTGCTTTTGAATGACTTTTGAACTTTAATGAGAAAAAAATAAATCAAGAACTTGCTATTACATCTTCCCTTAAATCAGTCAGCATCTACACAGCCCAAAGACTATTAACACCATAGTGGTGTATTGATTTCACTGGTAGATTATGGTCTCAGTTACAACCAATGTAAATCTGGAATAATCCCACTCATCTTCATGGAACTGCTGCAGATTTATACCACTATCCTGGAGTTCAGAATCTGGCTCCAAGAGAGGAGATGAGCGCCTACTACATTAATATTATTTCCTGCAACGCCCTAGGACTCCTTGGAAATCTAGCCCAACAGTGCTTTACTGAAAAAGCAAATGAGATCACTGCACAAGGTGGCATGTCTGCAGAACTTTACAAATAATTCCTTATTGCGCCCCCAGGATCAGCATTACTATCAAGTATTACTGAGGAGTTTAGAGAGAGGGAGAGAGAATGTGACAATGATTTCTGAGCAGCACTCTGGGAACTTCTTGGAGTTCTTTAAATTTTATTCAATATAGACTTATCAGCAGTTTTTACAGTTTCACAACACAACTGGGTCCCTGTTCACACACACACACATATGTATGCTTACACACAACCATCTTCCACGCACACACCTGCTAGTTATGAGAAACTCCCATTAACTGAAGTAGCAGTTCCTTGTCTCCTGTGGTTGTATAGGGTCCCTGGTTTTGCTGAGCAATTTCTAGGCCCTGGTTGAAAGACAGGTGTTGGTGTGTGGCTGAAGCCATAAAATTATTCTGCCTTTCAAAGGTCATTCTCATGATTGTTTCCTCTTTTTCCAGTTCTTTTTGCAATGAAGGAGGATAACGAGAAGGTCCCTACATTGCTAACAGACTACATTTTAAAAGGTAAAAAGCCTCAACAACAGTAACCAAGACAGATCTAGACACCAGGGCAATTTTTGCCAACTTAGTAATTATTATTTTCAGAAGACCAACGTGAGTTTGGCCTTTTACAGACATATCTAGAGGCCATTTAAGACTGAAAATAAGATGTAAAGGTTTAATGGTGAGAATAATTAATAATTGGAACAGTGTTTTTGGACTTAATTCCTCTATCTGACACTTTTAAAATCAAGATTCAATTTTTTTCTAAAAAGTCTGTTCTCAGAATTATTTGGGGAGGTTCTGTGTCCTGTGTTATACAGGAAATCAGATCAGATGATCAAAACAAGTGCCTTCTGGCCTTATAGTCTATGACCACACTGATCCTGGCCCAAAGGGTTTTCAACCTGACTCAGACAAAACTGTTCAGGTGACGGTAGAACCTCAAGTGGGTACAAAAATTTTGTCTAAGTCATCGTTGGATGGCTTTGTCAAAAAGTTGGTTTGAAGACCTTGCAATGTATAGCAAGAAGCACAGTGCTGTTGCCATGCAGTGGACTTTGGATTAGACCATACAGCCTTCATTAAGTATGTCATGACATGGAGCAAAGCAACACACAAAGAAATATATTAATTTCAATTGCTTAACATTCATTGTTTAATTTCTCAAGAATAATAAAATATTTTTATGTTTTGTAAGTAGTTAGTAAGAGAACTCATTCACAACAATACTTAATAATTAAAGTAAATTATTCGGTAATCATTTTGTAAAAAGCACATATTTAGTATTGAATACAAATTATGGCAAATTATTTATTGAATATATATTACTTTACTAGCAGCAAGAAATGTATTGTATTTATAGATTCAGTTGGCTTTACCAGAAACCGTAGTATAATTTTCTGCTTAGTACAATTTTGAATAATTCAGTAACAAGAAAAGAAACAAAGTGAGCAACAACAAAGGTTAAATGTGACTCACATAATATAAAATATATGTAAAAACCAATTATAGCCAGAGGACCAAGTTCAGGAGTTTCCTCCTTGAGCAGCCTGTCTCTCTTGCTGAGCTACTTTATGCTCCCTTTGCCAGAGGTGATGTAAATCTATTCCACAACTCAAAATGTTAATAAAAAAATCCAGGTTTACAAATTTAGGTGCAGGGGTCTCTTTGGCTTGTCCTAGCACGGTTTCAAATTCAGAAACAGAACATCAGTTATAGAAGGCAACCTGAACACCTTTTATGATGAGATGCCTGGCTCTGTGGAAGTGGGGAAAGCGGAGGACATGATATACTTTGACTTTAGCAAAACTTTTGATATGATCTCCCACAGTATTCTTATCAGGAAGTTACAGAAGTGTGGGTTGGATGAATGGACTATAAGGTGGATAGAAAGCTGGCTAGATCACCGGGCTCAATGGGTAGTGATCAATGTCTCAATGTCTAGTCAGCGGCCAGTAAAAAGCGGAGTGCCACAGAGGTCTGTGCTAGGACTGGTTTTGTTCAACATCTTTATTACTGATCTGAAGGATGGGGTGGATTGTGTCCTCAGAAAGTCTGCAGTTGAAACTAAGCCAGTGGGAGTGGTAGATATGCTGAAGGATAGGGATAGGGTACAGAGTGACCTAGACAAATGGGAGGATTGGACCAAAAATTTTTTTGATGTGATTCAACAAGGACAAATGCAAGAGTCCGCACTTAGTATGGAAGAATCCCATTCACTGCTACAGACTGGGGACCAACTGAGTAGGCAACAGTTTGACAGAAAAGGATGTGGAGGTTAGAGTGAGCAAGAAGCTGGTTATGCATCAAGAATGTATCCTTACTGCCAAGAAGGCTAATGGTATATTAAGGTGCATTAGTAGGAGAAGCATTGCCAGCAGATTGAGGGAAGTGATTTCCCCCCTCTATTCAGCACTCATGAGGGCACATTTGGAGTACTGTGTCCATTTTTGGCCTCCGCCCACCAGTATAGAAGGATGTGGACAAATTGGAGAGAGTCCAGCAGAGGTCAACAAAAATGATCGGGAGGCAGGAGCGCGTGACTTACAAGGAGAGGCTGAGGGAACTAGGCTTGTTTCATCTGCAGAAGACAAGAGTGAGGGGGGATTTAATAGCGGCCTTCAACTACCTGAATAGGGGTTCTAGAAAGAAGGAGCTGGGCTGTTCTCAGTAGTGGCAGACAACAGAACAAGGAGCAGTAGTCTCAAAGTGCAGTAGGGGAGCTCTAGGTTGGGTATTACGAATAACGTTTTCACTAGGGAGTGGAGGAGCACTGGAATGGGTTAGATAGGGAGGGAGTGAAATCTCTTTCTTTATTGTTTTTTAAGGCCCACCTTGATGTAGTCCTGGCTGGGATGATATAGTTGGTGTTGGTTCTGCTTTGAGCAGGGGGTTGGACCAGATGACCTCCTGAGGTCCCTTCTAACCCTAATCTTCTATCATTCTATGATAATGTTTAACAACTTGCCTTATCTATGGCAATCACCCTATTTGCTGAATATGAGCCACTGTGTTTTCAGTTCCCTGATGCCCCCCAGTGGCACGTTATAATGTATGTATATAAATTCAGTCTGTAGCTGTTTAGGGATAATCCACACCCATTTAAGGCTAGAATCCTCCATACATTTTATCTCCAGGAGAACTATATTATCATCAGTGGGGTCCCTCTTATTTTAAGGGTTCTCAACCCCCAACAAGTTCTTCATAGAATCATAGATGATTCAGAGAAGATTTTTGTATGGCAGTGTCCCATTTCTGCAGGACTGCCAAATCAAAATTCTTCCACTGTATCTTAACAGCACATCGACAGGGGATGAGATGTATTTTTAGCTACTAGATCAGCCTTTCCCTCCACCCCCCCGCCTTTTCCTGTTCCATATCCAGGGATGATTTAGAGTGAGCTTTGAGCTTAACCACAGCCAGCATCATTCCTCTGTCCCTTTTGCTGGAGGAATTGAAATGTCAATTTCAAATTCAAATTTTCATAAACAAATTTGTTTACATCTATAAACACCAATTATTAAAAGAAAAGATTTGATTGCTCAAAATCAAAGGTGCTTGCAATGTGTAAAATAAAGTATAACAAAATAACCTTGTATCTTATAAAATTATCAGCGCCTAAAACAATGAACAAAGGCGGCTTTGAGCTCAGTTCCAGGGGGGACCAGGGTAGCTGGACCCTACTCTCCAAGGGCAAGAAGCCCAGGGTGACTGCCCCCAGCTACCAGTAGGGAATGGAGAGCAGAGGGGGGGCAGCCATTCCCCCAGCAGGGTGCTGTCAGTGGAGCTGAGTGTGCAGTCGCAGCTCCCCACACTGCCCCGCGTAGATCGATGACAGCACTCCTGGTGTGGGTGTGCACTGCTGACCCAAGGAGGGCAGTGTGAACATGAGCTATTGCAGTGTTTACCATGGTGGCTGTAAGTTGACCTGATCCAGATTAACGTACGTTTCTAGTGTGGACAAACCCTTAGCCTGATGTTCTCTCTCCCTGTAGTCTGTGGCAGTTCCTCGCTAACTGTTGATTAGCTACAGCCAGTTTACTGTCTACTTCAGTGGCCTTTGTCACCTCACCATGAAAATTCTGGTGACCCTTTCTTTTGAGAAACCACCACATCCATACTTTGGGACAGGAACTTGGTATTTGGCAGGAATGGCCTTGGCCAGCGATGTGCCGTTTGGTAACCCTGTGATAATCTGTGCAAAGGTGGCCTTTGAAAGATCTCAGTTTGCACATATTCAATAATGACATTGTAGAACTTCATCACTTAATTCTCTGAAATTTCTCTACACAGTCAGTAGGCTCCAGCTCGGGGCTTAGCAGTTCCTGGCTTCTGGCTGCTCCAAATTAAACCAAGTCTGAGCCCTAGAACTGAAAGCAGACAGTTTGCCTCTCTCCTGTGTTCTCAATTCTCTGCCTGCTGATGCTGAGGCAGTGTGGATGGGGAAAGTCCCTGAATCAAAAGCAGAGAGAACAAAAGCCAAGACTTGACTGGTGTGGGGGTGTAGACTGGATCAAGGAGCATGGGCACAATGGAAGGAGGCTGGATCTAGACTAGAGGCTGCTGGAGAGCCAGAGAGAGCCCGGAACTGGGAGTTGTGGGAAAACTTCAGACTAGCTGGGCAAGAAGACAGGGACTTGCAGTTGAAAGCAGAGGGTACTGGGAATGGTTGGGCAGGAAGACTGGGACTGGAGCCAGGGAGGGAAATTGGGCAAGGATGACAAGCCAGTGGGTGGTTGAGAAACTGAAATCAGATGAGGAAACAAGAAGGGGAAACCAATAGTGCAGAGGGAAGGGTGGGGAGACAGATCTGACAAGGAGACAGCATGTGGAGGGAAAATTGGGATGTGCTGGGCAAACAGACTGGGAGAAAGCCAGCTAGCAAGGGACACAAAGATTGGACAAAGGTCCTTGGGAAGGAGACTGGGAATGTGAAGGTGGGGGTGATGGGAGATGGGGCGGGGGAGAGGGATGCATCAGTGGAGGAGCTGGGAGGGGAACTGGGACTGATTGGGCAAAGAGACTGGAACTGGACACATGGGGAGAACATTGGGATGGAGGGGAGAGACTGAAACAGTGAGCTCAAAGAAGGCAGCTAGGAATAGTTGGACAAGGAGACTGAGGCTGGGATGTGAATCCTGAGTGTGGAGACTGCACAAGGCCCATTCTGAGTGCCTAAGTGTGACTTAGGTGGTGCAGAGATCCTGTGGCAGCCTGCTGCACGCAAGTGAATGTCACTTTCTCTGTGCTCCCCAAGTGGCAAAAAGTCACATGAGGAACTGTGAGCGAGAGGAAGCATAAAGTTTCTTTCTTCAGCTACAACAGAAGGGCTGTGTGGGGATCCAGTGCAATCACTGTACAGAGATCAGGATTTGTAGTGTGGATTTACTGAATCATTGCAGGGACAGTCCATGCTAGTGATAACCATCTGCAAGGGATGTGTTAGAAATAGTGCCCTTGTCTGCCGGTGTTCTCGGTCACCACATCTAGAAGAGATGAATTATTTTCCTGACTCATCCTAGAGCAACCAGGTCCTGAATGGTCTCATTTTCTCTCTTCCAGTGCTCTGTCCCACCTAATCCGCCGTTGGAACCACAGCACAAGAGTCAACAATGCCAGAGTCATTCCATCACAGGGACTGCATGATAAAGAGTAAACTCCAAATTGTGTATTTAAAAATGTATAGCATTAACCTGGATTAAACATAAGCAAAAATTATTCCTTTGATGGCTTGGCTTCTAGTCCTAGTAATCATTGCAGGAATGAATGCAGGTGCTGCTATTTTCTCTCTTTGCCACTTGCCATACACACTATGAGACTAATTTTGAAATACTGAAATAAACTTGCATTTAATTAAAAGTTGTCGCACTTACTGGAAAAGCAGCTGCCTACACTAGCTTTGAATTCAGATTCTTATGGCTGGGCAGTTTAACCCCTCAAACAGAGAAACCTAGACTCTGGAAAAGAAAATACTTTATTCCCCGTAGCTGAGAACAGTTCATTGGCGCCATGGATTTGTTCTACAAAATGTTAAGCGGAAGATAGATTTCTCAGAGAAAGTGGAAACTGTCCATAAAGTCATAAATAGCTGAGCTGTAGCATGCTGTTCCGAGCCCTTCATGAACCAGGAATATTCACTACTCCATCCCCCTGTATCTATGCTCTAGAGCGTCCACACTGGACGCCTAGGTCGACTTCTAGGGGCTTAGGGGGACCTAGGGGAGGACCATGGGGACAGGGGGGGCACCCCTTGCCCAATGCCAGGGGGCTCAGCCTTTGCCCCATTGTACATAGGTACAATGGGGGACAGGGACCCTGGCAGGGCATAGGGGCCAGGTGGCCAGGGCTCTGCCCTGCTCTGTGGGGGGGCATGCCAGGCTCCCCTTGTGCCCCCCCCCGACAGGGAGGGCATTGGTGTAGCCCTGGGGTAGCCCTAAGTCGACTTAGGGCTACCCCATGTCTACACTGGCTTAAGTCGACTCCAGGGAGTCGATTTAAGCCTTAGGTCTAATAGGAAGGTGGTGTTATAAAGTCGACTTAATTTTAATTGTCGATTTTATTTTCCTTAAATTGCCTTAAGCAAGTTGCTTAAGTCGACTTAAGGAAAGTGTAGTGTAGACGCAGGGTAAATTAAGTCGACTTAAGCAAGCTTGAGTTGACTTAATTTACCAGTGTAGACGCAGCCATCGTGAGCAAAATAGTGCCCCTAGCTTGAGCTTCAGGCAGAGTGATTGTTTCATCCAGGCCCTGAAAGGAATGTTAAAGAAGGTTTTTTTGCTGATCCCTCCTGTTATTTGTGATTTGAGAAGTCCCCTAATCATCTACTGCTGTGGTTCCCAAACCTTTCTGTACTGTGGCACACCTTGATACCTTTAATTATTTTGAGGCACACCACCATATAGTTTCCAAATAAACTCATGAATATTCATGAGCCAATGTGCTAATCCAGAACTCTTTGAATAGTTTTTCAAAAAATTCCATGGCACACCTGCTCAGGCCTGATGGCACACCTGTGTGCCTGGCACACTGATTGGGAAACACTGATCTATTGGATTCTCCCTGTTAAAACTTATGTGGGAGATAGCCCTGGGGAATTCTGGACCTGGTCCGAGAGATGTGGGGGGAACAGGCTTTGACAGAGAATGTCATACAGTATTTAGTAAAACTCCAGGAGAGACTCAGAGCCCTAGAGATCTTTGCCAAAGAATGCCTCCTCAGTGGGCGCAAGAACAAGACTATAACAAAGGGACACGTGTGGGCATATTTAAGACAGGTGATTGATACTACTTCGACTCCAGATTACAGTTACTCACTAAATGGCAAGGACCACATGAAATAGTCTTACAAATTGGGCCAGATAACTATGAAATCAGGCAGCCCACTAGAGCAAACTCACCCACATCTACCAATTTAAACTTCTGAAGCCACAGAAGGAGCAAGAGAGCGTTTTCATCACTTCTTATCCCCAGAGCTAGTACTAGGGCCCCATGTGCTCACCTCAACAGATCCAGATTCTATACAGATGAGGGAACATCTCTATATGGAATGAAAGGCCCAAGTGAGAAACCTATTAAAAGCCCCCTCGATGATCTCTGTCTTCTGGCTGGGGCAGACTCGTCTCTTGCAGCACCATATCCGAAAGGAACATGCACAACTCATCCAGGAAAATCCATGGACCCTCCGTCCCCACCCCCCAAAATGCAGGAGACCATGAAGTAAGCAGTCCAGGCAAAGCTAGAGCTGGAGGTTACTGAAAGATCCTGCAGTGAGTGATGAAGCCCAGTCATATTGGTTCCTCTGTCTGCTTTTGCATTGACTTCAGAAGGTGAATGTTGTTTTCAAATTTGATACTTACATGGCCTGAGGAAATGAGCTATTGGACCATCTGGTTGAGGCCTGATATATCATCACATTAGACCAGAGATGGGCAAACACCTTGGCCTGTGGGTCACATCTGCGGTAAGGCATGGTAAGGATTGGGGCTTGGAAGGGGGGAGTTTTGGGGAAAAGGGTTGGGGTGGGGGGCGTTTCTTGCACTGTTTTATGGGAGGGTCAGTTTTTACTTTGTTGGTGTCTGGAGAAGCATGGGAGCCAGGAGGGGAGGCTGGGAGAAGGAGTTTTTTCACTTTCTTTCTTTCTTTCTTTCTTTCTTTCTTTCTTTCTTTCTTTCTTTCTTTC